>CM067592.1:72648845-72777783 GCA_034336665.1 Luscinia megarhynchos
TCTTTTTCATGTTCAAGGCAATAAATATCCAGAAAAGAGAAGGAGACACATGTTTTATAAGAAAACTTCACGCAAAGCACTGAGATTTCTCTGTGTCAGTAGAAATCAGGATTGAAGACTTTGCGCATCCCACCAAAATGATGATCAGATTGAGGAAAGAAGGCAAGAAAATAGATAGATTTTGCCGTAGTCCCTGGAGCTTGATCCAGGACATGAGGCTAAAGGCTCATTACAAACACATTTCTCCAGAGAAAGGTGCAAGTGCTTTACAAAATCACCAGGGTTTAGCGATGAGGAAGGTAATATGCGGGGGAAAAGATCCTACGAGAATAATATTTGCAAATGCAGGAGGAACATTCACCCACAGCATGCTGTCCTGGATCCCTCCTGCAGGGACCTGCGGGATCACCAACCACCCAGGCCAGCTGCTCTCCTTTTGCTGGTGTGCTGTGGAGGGTTTAATGAGCCACAAAGCGTGTTTTTGCCCTCTTGGTGGATCCACAGGGGCAAGCCCTGGGGGTAAAGGAACAGCTTGTGTTGTTTCTGGGCTTCAGTACATTTTCACCACAGCTCCCGCGGATTTGGCTGCTTTCGAGTGCCGTGATGTTGATGGCACTCGTGTAGATAAACCCCACCGAGTGCCCGCCAAATGTGTCTGTAAAACATCCTCCTCTCTTGAGAATGCGTGACTGACCCTCTCTGGTTCTGGTTCCCATCCCCAGCCAGGGTCTGGGCTGCTCGGGCGTTGGGATGACGGGAATTTCCCGCTGCATTCCCTCCAGCCCTGGTCTGCTCAGTCAGTCAAGGCAGCACAATGCTGCAAGAAATTATCGAGGTGATGCCAACCTCCTTCATACTCCAGGGTCTGGAGCTGCCACTCACCCGCGTGATCCCAGAGGACCACAGGAACATGTGGGCAGGACACCAGTGGGTCCACGCTTCATGTTGTGGTTGCAGGAAGGGGTTTTGATAAAATCTGTCCTTTTAGTGGATTGCCCACAGTGTCACGCACAGCAGCCTGAACTTGAGCAGTGCCATTTGAGGCTTGCAAAACATTTTTTAAACTGTTAATTACCTTGACGCTTAACGAGGGGAATTAAAGCCCGCCTTTTTGCCTGCTTTCCAGTTTGTCATCATGACCTCTATAATAACCAGGATATGAGGCAGGTTAGTAATACCTCAAATACTCAAAAAGGCCAGCCATCTCAGAGTACAGACACTTGTGAGCTGCTTGATACATGTGGTCCCGTGGTCTAGAATCCATCCCGTATTTTTAGATCAGCTTAAGATTCTCGTGTCAGGAGACCCTTGAAAGTGGTTGAAAACACATGAGTTCTGGAAAAATCCCTAGGTTTGAGGAAAATACTGAAGGACAGGAAGAAACAGCAGTGCTGGTGTTAGGATAGTGGGGTTTTGTGGTTTTCCTTTCCCTTTCTCTTTCCTTTCCTTTCCTTCTCCTTTCCTTTCCTTCTCTTTCCCTTTCCTTTCCTTTCTCCTTTCCTCTCCTTTTCCCTTTCCTTTCCTTTCCTTTTCCCTTTCCTTTTCCCTTTCCTTTCCTTTCCTTTCCTTTCCCTTTTCCTTTCCTTTCCTTCTCTCCTTTCCCTTTCCTTTCCTTTCCTCTTTCCTTTTCCTTTTCCCTTTCCTTTCCTCGCCTTTCCTTTCCTTTCCCTTTCCTTTCCTTTTCTCCTTTCCTTTCCCTTTTCCTTTCCTCCTTTCCTTTCCTTTCCTTTCCTTTCCTTCCTTTTCCTTTTCCCTTTCCTTTCCTTTCCTTTTCCTTTTCCTTTCCTTTCCCTTTTCCTTTCTCCTTTCCTTTCCTTCCTTTTCCTCTTTCCTTTCCTTTCCTTTCCTTTCCTTTCCTTTCTCCTTCCTTTTCCTTTTCCTTTCCCTTTCCTTTCCTTTCTCCTTTCCTTTTCCTTTTCCAGACCTCTCAGACTTTTCCAGACCTTTTCCTTTCTTCTCAGACTTTTCCTCAGACCTTCCTTTTCCGCAGACCTTTTCCTTTTCCTCTCCTTTTCCTTTCCTTTCCTCCAGACCTTTCCTTTCCTCAAGACCTTTCCTTTCCCGCTCTTCCTTTCCTCAAGACCTTTCCTTTCCTTTTCCCTTTAGATCTTTCCTTTCCCTGCAGACCTTTTCCTTTTCCGCGACCTTTCCTTTCCTTTTCCTTTTTAATCCAGAACTGCCTTTAACCCTTTCAGGATCTCTCAAACATGAAGTGTTTAATTCTGGAAGTTTGTCACTGATGAATGCAGCTTCTACCTCAGACCCCATAAGTATGTGCATATTTTTTTCAAACATTTTTTCATTGTCGTCCCTCCCATTTTGTGTCTGCACAAAGACTGGGTTTGTGGTCCTTCTGTTCAGCTGAGAATGTGCCACATAGCACCATTACAATAAAAGCAAAGATAATTTCTGTTTAACCCAAATTACTCAATTCTGTGCATGGCAGAGATGGAAATGAGGCAGGGAGGAAAAGAGAGAAGGGGAGAAAGAGAGAGAGGAGAGAAATACAGAGAAAGAGAGAGAAAGAGACAGAGAAAGAGAGAAAAGAAAGAGAGAAAGAAGAAAGAGAGAGAGAAAGAAGAAAGAGAGAAAGAGAGAGAAAAAGAGAGGAAGAGAGAAAGAGAGAAAGAGAGAAGGAAGAAATAAGAGAGAAAAATAAAAGAAAGAAAAAGGATTCCAGGATTCCAGGATTCCAGGATTTCAGGATTCAGGATTCCAGGATTCCAGGATTCCAGGAAGGAAGGAAGGAAGGAAGGAAGGAAGGAAGGAAAGAAAAAGCAAGAAAAAAGAAAGAAGAAAAATTGCTGTTTCATGTCATAATGCATTGTAGGATTTCCTGGAAGTGAAAACTATCCTAACCACGGAAATTGATTCCCACAAACATTTTTACATTTCTTAAAAGATCAGATTTAAAAGAAATAATTGTTTGTTCTCTCAAACTGTTTAATTGTATTTTAATTTGGTAATTGGAAGCAGATCCCCAGTGTCTTAACTCCTCTACAAGCATAGCAAATGCAGTGGAACAGGAGATGCACTTCTAAACTCCAGACATATCTTCCAAGGAATTTCCAATTATTTATGTGATAGATGCTCGATTCATTTGATGTAAATGAATATTTATCCTTCAAAGTGAGGATTCCTTTTTTTAATCTGGCAGTGGCTGTAATAACTCCTTAGACATTTACTGGACAGAATTTGTCACTGTTTCACCTTTGCTGCAAACCTGAGCAGCTCAGAGCCAAAGGCTGGCTATGGGTCAAAAACCTTTGAGAGAAATATCTGGAGTGCCTGGGCTCAGCTGCAGTGCTGCAGAAAACTCATACAATATTTACATTTTTCCATGGTGTCAGAAAAAATAATATATATATATATTATATAATATATGCTTTCCAATTTTTCCATACATTTCCAATATTTCTCCCATATTCGTGAGAGTTTGGGGCTGTTTGTTTGTTTTTTCATTTGCTTCAAAAAAAATTCCACTCTGCCTAAACGGAGGGATATCTCACCTGGGATTGTAACAGTGCAAGTTTTCCTCCCTTTGACATGGAACCTGCACAGGGATCACACTTCAGAGAACCAGGAGGAGCAGCACAGCCTCACATCCTCCACAGAGAAATAAGCCCTGGTCTTCTCAAAGACATCTCCTTTTTTTTCTTCTTTTTTTCTTTTTTTTTTTTTTTTCTTTTTTCTTTTTTTTTTTTTTTTTTCTCTTTTTTTTTCTTTTTTTCTTTTTTCCTTTTTCTTTTTTCTTTTTTCTTTTTTTTATTTTTTCTTTTTTCCTTTTTTCCTTTTTTTTTCTTCTTTTTCTTTTTTTTTTGTTCTTTTTTCTTTTTTTTTCTTTTTTTTATTTTTAATTTCTTTTTTATTTTTTTCCCAAATCCAGCCCCAAATAAATGCTGCAGCCACAAGTGGTGTGACATCTGGTTTGTAAACAAATCCTTTATTTGTGTTATACCCACCTACCACTGTGGTTACATCAAGCTGGCTCTTCCTGGTTTGTTTTCTTTTTCTTTTTTTAATTTTTTTTTCCCCCTCTGGCTCTTCCAGAACTTTACAGGCTCTTAGAGAATGACTAAAGCACTTGGAAACTTTGTGAGACTCCTCTGGAAGAGGTTAAAGGACATTTTTATTCTTGGGCTGGCACAATAATCTTGAGGTTTGTTCTCCCCCCTCCAGAGTGAGTTAGTTTTGCATCCCAAAAAACTTACCTTATTTCCTGTTCCAGCCCCACCTGAGAATGCTGTAGGTGACAGATGCTGCAGGAATCTCACTCTCAGTATTTCCAGGCAAAAAGGGCAGATGGGTCTTCCCAGTGTAGGTGAAGTTTGGCCTGTTTGGGATCTTTACTGGAGGCAGAGAGGGAGAAATTAGAAATTTAGGAAAATGTGGCCAAAACAGCTTTTTGGGTCAAAAATGCACCTTTGAGCATTTCCTCTCCTCATGAAAAGATATAAAACCCCTCACCTCCCATTAAAATATGATTGTTGGGACAGAGAAACACAGTGTTAGTAGGGTGTTTATAAACCTAATCCTATTTTTTCTTTATTAGTATTTTTAAAATTACTTAATGCTGTTGAATAACTATTTAATTTTATTCGTTGCCATTTGTTTGCCCAGCTGAAGATGGTCATAGGAGTTCTCTCTGACCATTCAAATCAGTTCCTGCTCCCCATTCAATCCACATTTGTCAGAAAAAAACCCAGTAAATTTGAAAGTCCTGCCTCACATTCTGTGTGTTTAAGGAAATGAATAAACAGATAAACTCTGCCCTGTGAGGGGTTTGATTAAACCTTACACATTTCCTGTGAAAAGTGGATGTTCAGGTCCTTCCAAGGCCCTGATTTTATATTTATCCCAATTCTACTGCTAAAAAGGAGCCTCACTGAGACAGAACAGTCTCAGGACAGAGCAGTCTGTGATTACACAAATAATTTCCAAATTTTTAGGAAGCAGCAAATACATGTCTGAAAGGGATGACATGCAGAGGATCATGATCACAAGCGAAGGAAAAAAGTTATGGCATAAAATGCCTTCAACAAGACCACAAAAAATATGTGGTGAAGAGGGAGGCAGAATTTTGAACACTTTTTTCCCCTCTCCAATTCAAATAAAGAGACAAAATTCAAAACTGGCAATTCATAAGTGTACATTGAAAATGGATTGTAATAAAGTTACTAATATTTCTTCTAAAACTTTGTAACTGGGCACTTCCTGCCAGCTCTTCAGGATCTTTCCCAGCAGGACTTAAATTTATAATAAGAGATTACTTTTTCTTGAAGGATGCAATGAGAACGAGAAAGAGTGACAATGCTGTAGCCTCTTCCAGATGTGTCACTGGAAATTACAAGGTTTTGTGTTGTATTTCACTATTTGGCTCGGGTATTTACAGCAGCTTTGGATTGTTTGGGGTTTTTTTAATTGGGTTTTTTTGTTTGTTTGGGTGGGGGTTTTTTTTGGGGGGGTGGGATTTGTTTATCTCTGAAACCCAAAACCCCGTGGGTTTGTTGGGTGTGGACAGCTCTCAGAGCCCAGGAGTGGGACAAGCCCTTCTCATTTCCCTTTTCAAACAGCATCAATCCCCAGCACAGCACCACTGGTGGGTCTGCAGCACTGGCAGAACCAGAGCTGCACCCAGGGGAGCTCAGGCTGGATGTGGGGAAGAAGTTTATCACTGAAAGAGGTGGTGGAGTCACATCCCTGGATGTGTTTTGTAAAAGGATGGATGTGGCACTCAGTGCCGTGGTGTGCCTTGGTCTCCTTGAGGGCACAAACAGTGGTTCTGGTGTCTTCATTCAAAAATTCTCCCTCCTTATTCCCCTCCTTTCCTTCCCTTCAATGATTTCTGTAAGGAGACAGGAAAGATCAGTCTGTTGTTTATTGGCATTTTTTGTCCCATCAACTTAAATTGTCTTGAGCAATGTCTCCTGTGGGTGATTATTTTCAGACTATTCCATCTCATTAGGAAGCTTTTTTTTCCCCCTTGACAAACATCCCAAACCCTCCATTTCTTATTTCCACCCCATTATGCCCACTTATCCCCTTACACAAGCAAATTTGCTCCCCAATTGCATCTCAAATCCTCGTGTTTAATAAAGAATATCACATATTCAATTAGCTCTTTTTTCCCCCCCTTTCTTGTGAAAAAAAATTAACCCACAGCTTGATTCTGGTTATGTTACAGGAGTGAGGGAATATAAAAATGGCCTCATCTCTAATAAAGGAAAAAGTCTGAAGCAGACACTGCAAACAGAATCAAGGAGAAAATAAGAACTTTCTGGAGTTTGCTGTCACATAAATTGTGTGAGTAATTTACTTAGAAGCTACTTGCAGACTGGTTTAATTCAGCTACTGATTTATCCAAGTGAGCAGCAATTTCTGGGAGCTGCAGCATTGCTACTCTGGAAAATTTCACACACGTGAGCATTTGCATGAGAAAAAAAATAAATTGTTTTCTTCACCTCTGCTGCTGTCACAAATTCAAACAAACTCCAGCATTCCCTACATAAGACATACCTCAAATAATCTGGACTCTCTCAAACACCCTCTGTTTATGTCTCAGCATCTCACTCACCTGGGACAGAAGGCATCACTACAGCTTCTCACAGTGGCAACTTTGATTCTGGTGCATGTGAGAGCAAAATGTCAATTTATAAACCAAATTCATAAAGCAGAGTTTATAAATTGGGCGCTAGGCCTAAATGATTGTGATCTGTAAATGCATTTTATAGCCCAAATAACCCACTAAAACCCATTATTTTATAACCCTAATTCCTAAATCTGGTCCCAGTTCTTAATGTGAACTCTTTAAATCAGCCCTTTTCAAATCAACTGTTTTAGAAAACAGCTGATAAACAGGTGCTAGCAAAAGAACCCCAGAAAAAATTGTCATACACTTTGTCACCTTAAGTAAATAGCAGATAAAGAAACCCATTCATCTGTTCTGATGTTATTACTTAGTGTGTTTGCTGTCATTATTTTTTTTCATTAGTATTAATCAATATTTTTTTTAGCAGGTCACCTAACCCTTAGGAGCAGTGAGCTTCCTTTCAGCTTTGCTTTGGAAATAATGAAAGCACTTGTAACTTTGGGACCTTGACTCATTCAAGGGTTTAATACAACACAATTTCTGATTCTTTTTTTCCCCCTCCTTGGTCAAACTCACACTGATGTCACCTGTAAATACCTCATCGGTTGACTTAGGGCACCCTGTCCTAAGGTGTGTAAATATTTTCAGCTGTGTCAGACAAGTGGAAAACACCCAGTGCTGCCCATCACTGAAGGTTCTTTCAGGGCAAAACTTGAGACAGGGCAGAGAGGAGAGCGGGTACCCTGCCCTTATGATTTAGAAGTGAGACAGAGCCCAGAACACTTCAAAACATTTTTTTTACCTTTTGGGGGTGGTTTTTTGTTTGTTTTTTTTGGTTTTTTTTTTGTCTTTTGGGGTTTTCTTGTTGTTTTTCCTTTTTTCCTTTTTTTCCCTTTTTTTTCCTTATTTTTGTTTTGGTGGGTTTTTTGTTTTTTGGTTTTTTGTTTTTGTCTTTTGAGATTTTCTTGTTGTTATTCCTTTTATTCCTTTTTTCCTTTTTTTTCCCTTTTTTCCTTTTTTTCCTTTTTGCTTTGGTGGGGTTTTGGGTTTTTTGTTTGGTTTTTTGGTTTTTTTGGGTTTTTTTGGTCTTTTGGAGTTTTCTTGTTGTTTTTCCTTTTTTCCTTTTTTTTTCCTTTTTTCCTTTTTTTGTTTTGGTGGGTTTTGGGGTTTTTGTTTGTTTTATGGTTTTTGGGGTCTTTTTGGTCTTTTGGGGGTTTTTTGTTGTTTTTCTTTTTTTTCTTTTTTTTCCTTTTCTTGTTTTTGTTTTGGTGGGGTTTGGTTTTTTTTTGTTTTTGGGGTTTTTTTGTCTTTTGTGGTTTTCTTGTTGTTGTTTTTCTTTTTTTTCCTTTTTTTCCTTTTTATGTTTTTTTTTTGGTGGGTTTTTTGTTTTTTGAGTTTTTGGGAGATTTTTTTGGTCTTTTAGGGGTTTTCTTGTTGTTTTTTTTTCCGCTTTCTTCCTTTTATTCCTTTTTTTGGTTGTGTTTTGTTTTGTTTTGTTTTGGGGTTTTAGGGGTGGTTTTTGGTCTTTTTGGTTTTCTTGTTGTTTTTCTTTTCTCTTTTTTTTCCTTTTTTCCTTTTTGTTTTGGTGGGTCTTTTTGTTTTTTGTTGTTTTTGGTCTTTTGGCTGCTTTTTGCTTTTTTTGGGATTTTCTTGTTGTTATTCCTTTTTTTCCCTTTTTGTCTCTTTTCCCTTTTTCCCCCTTTTTTCTCCCTTTTTTCCCTTTTTTGTTTTGGTGGGGGTTTGGGTTTTGTTTGTTTGTTTCTTTTGGTTTTTGGGGCCCTTTATGGTCTTTTGGGGTTTTCTTGTTGTTTTTTCTTTTTTTCTTTTTCCTTTTGTTTTTGTTTTGGTGGGGTTTTTTTGTTTTGGGGTTTTTTGTCTTTTTGTGGTTTTCTTGTTGTTGTTTTTCCCTTTTTTCCCTTTTTTCCTTTTTTTGTTTTTGTTTTGGTGGGTTTTTTTGTTTTTGAGTTTTTTGGAGATTTTTTTGATCTTTTGGGGTTTTCTTGTTGATTTTTCCGCTTTTCTTCCTTTTATTCCTTTTTTGGTTTTTTTTGTTTTGTTTTGTTTTTGGGTTTTTGGGGTGGTTTTTTTGGTCTTTTGGGGTTTTTTTGTTGTTTTTTTTTTCCTTTTTTTCCTTTTTGCTTTTGTTTATTTGGGGGTGTTTTTGGTCTTTGGAGTTTCTTTCTTGTTGTTTTTTCATTTTTTCTTCCTTTTTCCCTTTCTCTTTGTTTTTGTTTTTGTTTGTTGGTTTTTGTTGTTGTTGTTGTTTCTGTTTTTTGGGGGTTTTTGTGGTTTTTTGCTGTTGTTTTTGGGGTTTTTGTTTGTTTGTTTTTTTGCTGTTGTTTTTTGTTTGTTTGTTTGTTTGGGGTTTTTGGTTGGTTTTTTGTGGTTTTGTGGGGTTTTTTTGTTTTTTGTTTTTTGTTTTTTGTTTTTTGTTTTGTTTTTTTTTTTAAGTGGTGTTTTCTTCTGTGGTGCCCGTGTTTTTAGCAAGCGCAGCTCTGGATGCCTGGATTAATCACAGATGGAGCACTCCCAAAAGAACCACATCCACACACTCCTCCCCTCCCAGCTTCACCCTCCTCTAAAAAAAAAGCAAGAAATAAAACAGACCCCCTCCGCCTTTTGTTATCAGCCATGGATAACCCCCCTCCCTTTATCAATCCATGTGGCCAATAATCAATCAAAAGGGATTAACAGCACCGTGACAAAACACTTTTCCTCGCACCCTTCGCTCCTGCTCAGAAAATTGTCAGGACAGGCACCTCGCCTGGCTAATTGCTGACAAATGTGAGATAAGCAGCCTGTTATCACAAACCAGCTCCCCTCCCTTTCCAGGGGGAGGGATGCGATTAAAGCCCCCAGCACCGCACAGAACGTGGCATCCCTGTATTGCTGTTCTTGTTCCCTGCACCAGCTGCGGTGGTGGAACCTCGCATTTTGGGAAGGGATGCTCTGGGCGAGGAAGTTGCAGGGAGGAAAAGAAATGTGTCTGTGGCAGAGCCTGGCTGCTGGGGCTTGGAGACACAACAACCCGCAGCCAGGAGGATTTCTGCCCATAAATTGGTGGAAGAGTTGTGCTTGGGAAAAAAAAAAAGTGTGAGGAGAGAGAAAATAATATATTGAGTGCAACCAGAAATCCACTCAGAGAATTTTATTCAGAGTGGTGCACGGTGAATTCTCCCAACCAGTAAGGATGGGCCAAAGGTGAAATCCTGATGTTAGCAGGGATACTCTCCCTGCAGTCCAGCAGGCAGAATCAGCTGCTCCTGCGGCCAGCAGCCCCTGATTTGTCATTTTTGCTGCGCACCCAGCCCTGGGGTCTCAGCCCTTGTCCAACCACCCCACACCATCCCTGGGCTGTAAAAACCCCTCCGGGGCCAGCACATCACACAGATGGACAAGAACTCATTGTCTTTCACATATTTTGGGTTGGAGCTGGATGATCTTTAGGGCTCCTCCCAGCCCAAAGCTTTCTGTGGTTCTGTGTCTCCTGTGGACAAGCCACCACTCCGTTAAAAACAGTGGAAAGTGGGATTTGCCACTTCTTGTCCTTGCTAACAATTATTCCCTTATTTCACACAGCCTGACTCATCACCGCCCTTGTTTTCTTGTATTGCTAATCAGGCATTTAGAAACATGGCACCTCTAATTTTCCTTCATTGCCATCATTTCCTTTTTGTGGCAACAAGAAGAAAAGTGGCTAAATGTTATTGAGCAGACCCGTGACAAAGGAAATAAAAACTGTGTAATGCCTTCTGCAGACTTCATGTTCTGCCTCCTGCCTTTCCTCCTCCACTCCCAGCAAAGCAGAAAGGTGGGCTCATCTTCTCTAATTCCAGCAATTGCCACCCCTTCTGCGTCAATTCACTAAAATAATGCAATATATTCGGTATCTGAAAGTACTTTTTAATATGCATAGGCTCTGCTCATGCACCCAAAATTGTTGCCTTACACATGTGCTTTACACCAACCTAGCAAACTCATGTTTGCAAAGAGAAGGGCATTAAAAATTTAACCCTCATTTGACCTAAGACTGGGAGAAATCTCCTATTTCACAGCAAGTGATGGAAGACCCTTACAGTAAAATGCTGCAATTGAAACCCTTTTAACTGTGTGACTGATGGAGCCCAGAGCACAAAATCAGTTGCAAACAGTTTTAAGGGGATCATTGGCAAAGAGAAATGTCCCCCAGAGATGTTTTTGAGCTCCCATGCCCTGGCTGAAAGTACAACCACGATGCAGGGCTCATCACAGACCTGATCTGATGAACAGATGTCACATTCAGCTCCTGTATCAAGTCAGATCATGTATTTTCATTGATCAACCTCAAAAAACACAGTAGAAAATCAGAGGGGTCTCTGGGAGGGACTTTTCTGCCTGCTCCAGATTTGGGATGAACAATTCAGTTCTACTTAATTCCCTTTCTCAGAGCGGTTCTGGCAGAGGGGAGCACACAACACATGGGGGAAAAAAAATGGACAAGCATCCTGCCCCATCCCTGGGAGCGTCCAAGGGTGGCTTGGACAGGGTTGGAACCTCTGGAAGGGGTGGAATGGGATGAGCTTTAATGTTTCTCCCAGCCCAAACCATTCCATGCCTGTGATCTTCACCAGGAAGAAATAGATTAGAACCAAAACAATACCTCTGTTTCTTCCAGCTGTCTGTGATTCCAGCCTTTGCTGGTGGCTGCAGAAAATTGGCTCTGGTTTGCCTTAAACACTCAGAGTGAAGATAAATCCACCATCTCTTGGGTAGTTGTTTCAGCTGTTTCCATTGACTCAGTAATTTTTTTTTCTTTTTACTTGAATTTTCCTTCAGGATTCAGCATCTACATTGAACAGAGACTTTGCTTTTTTGGGGGAATTACATCAAGATTCACATCCTAGAGCCCCAATGAGTCATTGGGGTTGTCCAGAAATTACCTACAGGTAGGTGATTTGACTTGTAATGAATTTTTCCTCCCTTTGCAAACAAGTGTGTGAACATCCATGGTGGAGTTTTCATCTCTCTCATGCCCTAGGATCTTTGGCATGTAAATATTTCCTGCAGCACAACAGTTTTTCTTCCTGTTATGGGGGAATTTCAATGCTTTGAGGTGCCCAGCTCATAAAAGCAGAACACAGCTGGACCAAAACACCACTGCACGAGCAGATGTGGATTAAGCCTGCAGCAAAACACTCCACTTTTCCAAATGTAAATGGCTTAAAAACTTTAATTTCCAGAGAGCCTTTCCCTATTCACCTCAGATTTTGCACTGCCACAAGATAACATGTATCCTGAATCTGAAAAAAGAAAAATCAGAATCTCTCAGATCAATGATTTTATTTTTTTTCCTTCCACTATTGTTTGCAACAGAGATTTTTGTACCTATTAATGGATCATCTGACCCTGCCAATTGTATTTTAGGGGTAGGTGGTTCAATTAATGCTGCAAACTCCCTGGATGATTTCAACAGGAGGATAAAATTTTCAATATAAGGATATTTATATATCCTGTTTTCAGTAAAAGGATAAAATTTCTTCCAGCTTTCATTTATCTTTGACAAAGACAATGCTCCTCTTTGCACCTCCTGCTGCCTGCAGTTCCAGCTGTCCCAGACTAACCTGCTTTCTCATGTGCCATGTTCTTCTTAAAACAGGCAGAGATGTCCCTCCATACATATATTTCCTTCTAAAACAAACAAACAAAAAAAAGCTATTTGCTTCTTTAGGGGCAAAGGCTTTGGAAGCAAAATAATCTGAACCAGGCTTTAGAAGGTTATTATTAAAAAAAAATGAATAAAACAAACAAACAATCAAGCAAAGCTTGCTGCAGATGGCTGGGAGCAGCACCTCATTTTTCATGATGGGGAGGTGGTTGGTGACTTTGTTTTTCTTGGCCCTGAGAAAGACCAAGCATTCCTTGGGCCATGCAAACGATGAGCACACACGTTGGTGGCTTTTCTTCAGACACAGGCTGGCTGCTCTGGGCTGAGATTTCGGCACAGGAAGGGGTAACAGAGTTCATGGGAGCCTCTCCATTCCCAGAGCAGACCCTGCAGGATGCTGCTGGCACTTTGTGATGCTCCCAGGGCAAAACCTGGGGGGGCTGCTGTCTCATTTTTGTCGCCAAAATGTGGATGTCCCCTTCCCCAGACTGCCCATGGGGCAGGTTTATCCCCACCTCCTGTGTGCCCAAGGCTTTGGGAATTCTCTCTGGGAATTTATCAGGCTGCTCACCTCCGTGGTGGCAGCTGTCACAGCGCCAGGGGGAGCAGGATGTGGCTTTAAATCATTTTCTGGTGGCACTGCAGACACGTGCTGCACGCCCCACTGTCACTGAGAGGTGATACCACCGCTGGCCAAGAGGAATTCTCCTCTGGTGGGCAGAAATGCCTCTCCTGGCTGGTTCTGTGGATGCATTCCTGCTCCCCACTTTTCACTGAGCCAGCTCAAGCTGCCCCTCCAGTCTGTGGTGTGACATCCAGACTCCTCTTCCTCACACAAAACATCTGAAACAAACAAAAAACCAGAATTACCAGCACCAGGCTCTTCCCCAATACCTTGGATATGTAAAAAGATGTTATTTTTGAATGGAGTGAAAGCATTTTATCTGGTAATTCCAAGTTAATGGTCGTTTTTCTTGAAGAGAAGCATCTGGATCCCCTAGGCACCCCTGCAGAAATCAGCCTCGGTTTAAATGGGGTAGTAAAAATCAGATTTGAGCGCTTGGCAGTCCTTTCTTCCTGGAATCCCAAGAAAAATCTTATCTGACTATGGGGGCAGGAGTCAGGAGGCAGCAGCAGAGCAGCTGACTGAATATATACAGCTAAATCTTGCAAAGTAGGGAAACTTCAGTGCTCTCCTCAACAGCTTTCAGGATATAATACAAAATATCTCCCTTACTTTTTTTTTTTTTTCTAAGCATCAGAAAGTTTAGCCCAACAAAGCAGTTTTTTTGTTTAGGTTCTCTTTTTAATCTCTTGGCCTTGTGCTTATGAAGATGTGAGACAAAGAGCTTTTAGTGTGGGTGACAGCACAGGAGATCCCAATCACACCTGGATAAAAACAATTATTGGCTTTCTGTGAACAGCTTTCTTTAAAAGAGGAAGAAAATATGCTTAGGCTGAGAAGACAGATCTTCAGGCATCTTTTTGTTTTTTAAAGATGTCTCTGAAAACTTTACATTTTGAGACAAGACACCTCTTTCATTTAGCTCAGAAGATCTTTTCATCTTCTGAACTTACATAGTTAGGAAAAAAAAGTAAAAAAAAAAAATAAACCCAAAAAATAAACACCAAAGTTTTGTTTTTTTTTAAGGACAGTGTGCTTTGACAACTAAAAAAAAAATATAGCTTTATATATTTCAAATTTTTTAAAAAAACCTTGATTTTCTTAGCTAAGTTATCAACTGGATTTGCCTGCAAGTCCATCCTGTGAAAACCAACTTTTGGCACTTTTATGATTATATGGTTCTATTCCCATGAGTAGAAGTACCAGAGATTCCACAATACAACCCTAAATTAAGATCAGGCCTTGTGATTAATTAACAGCATTCACATTAATTGATCTAGAGCTTCCTTGATGCTGTTGTAGAAGGAGGACAAAGAGCTGAATCACAAACGACATTTTTTTTTCACTACATCTCCATATCAGTATCTGGATGTCTCCTCTTCAGAACTGGGTGGGTCAAACACAGAGAACTTGTGGGTTGAGATAAAGACAAAAAAAAAAAAAAAAAAAAAAAAAAAAAAAAAAAAGATAAAAATAAAATAAAATAATTTGTAGCAACTTTCTATTGGATTAAAATGTTATGTATGGCCTTGTAATGAAGAAAACCAGGAGCACTTTGGCTATGGCTAACTTCTTGCTTTTCTGAACCTCACACCTGAGGATGATGCATTTTGAAATAATAAATTAACCTTAGAACCATCCCTTTGCTATCCTAGGTTTTACCAGTAAGGATCTTTCCCATGAGAAGTCACACTCAGGTTGTGAAAATTGGTATTTTTCCTTTAAATGAGTAGAAACAGAACAATTCCCCAGCATGGCAGACAGGAAAGGAAAATGATGTAGGTGTGTATGTGCTCTGCTCCAGGGCCTCTAAATCACAATTATATTGGACCTTCAACTGAGAGGTTTGCAATCATGCCCAAAAAGTTCCTTTATTAATGATTATATAATTATATATAATTATAATAATTATATATTAGATAATTATATTTTAATAATTGTATTTCTGGAAATATTGTATTTCCACACCAGGGATGCTCCCTGATCTGGATTCAGCACTGTTTGAAAGGAAAGATACCACAACCAAAGCAGGGCACAGCCCAAGAACTTCTGTTAATCAACATATTTTTTTGGCTTTTCCTGCAGTTACTCCTCTCATCTGCCAAACCAATCACATTATAAAGAAGATAGGTGTTAAGATGACAGGAGGAAAATCTCATCTAAGGGACAGAGAGAAGGACACAGACCATAACCAGGAGCAGGAAGAAAAGAGGGAAGACCCATGACTGAAGTGGCACCAACAGCAGGAGTCATGTAACAACACAGACAACATAACACCAATAGTAATAAAATAAAAATCAATGCTGCATCCCCATTTCCCTTTCCTCACAATATAACTCTTCTTCTGGCCTGGTAGTTGAAAGCTGAGTTGTTTTGTTAGTAATCAGGAGAATGGTGAGAACTTAAACAAACCTGTTTGGCAAGAGAGAGATCCCTTGGAAAAAAAATTTAAACACAAAGCAAATTCTCAAGACAGGAGACAAAAAGAGAGAGAAGAATAATAAGAGTCAACTGAGAAGTCTCCAAGGGAGGAAAAAAAAGAAAAAAAAAAAAAAGGAAGACTTAATTATGCACTGGTTTCTTTTCCTTGCATGTTTCTTGACTTGGCACAGCTGGAAAATAGAAAGCTGGCTGCCAAAATATCAAATGTCCCTGGTGTGGGCTCAGTGCTCGTAAAGTTGTGTGTGTGTCTTTTTCTCCTGATTGCACAGAGAGATGGAGTGAAGACAAACGCTGGCAGCTGTCTGTCCCTCGCAAGGAGCTTCTCCCAGATTTACTTTTTTGGCAGAGGGAGCAGCGATTTTAGGGACTGGGTCCTTCCAGGGGGCACTGCTGCCAGTTCCCCGGGTCCACTTGCCATTTCTGAGAGATGAATTGCCACTCTGCTGAGGGCTCAAAGCTGTTTTGGAGGAGGGGGCTTCTCTTTGCAGCCTGCACACAATGAGCTGTCTGTGCAGCCAGTCCTGGGACAGCACTGCAAAAGTTCAGCACAGAAATAGGCCCCAGCTCTGTGGTGCAATTCACCCGTGAAAATGCTGACCTTTTCCGTTCAAATATTACACAGAATTTATATATTTAGATCGGGGTTGAGTTCCATTTCTGAAAGAAGCTGGAGTTCTGCACGTGGTAAATTTTCCAGATTTCACTGGGAGCAAGGACAGCATTTTTCTGACCAATTAGTGTATATTCCTTTCAAAGAAATCTCCCCCAGTTTTCATTTCAGTTAGCTTACAATCTTTTGTGACTTCTCTTCCTTTTTCACCAGTTTTATGGAAGGAAATGTTTCAGACTGTTACAGCTAAAAATAAAAATAAGAAATATTATTATTTATCTTGAGACTTGAAAAGATGGCCATATATCCTTGTGACACTATGACATATATAAAAATACAGCTTTTAGCTAGTAACAAATAACTTAGCCCTGACCATATCAACATTGGGCCTTGATTTAGAAATAACATGACATGGATAATGGGAGTAAGGTAAAAAAACACCAAAACAGAGGATACAGTGGACTACTCTGTCAAGGTCAGACAATTATCATGGTTTAATTAAGAACCAATTGTCAAATGCTTGTTTAAAAGTCACTGATTTCAGCCTCTCACTGCCTCTGCCAATTCTGGTGCAGAAACCATCAGATTGGGATGGAATGGAATGGAATGGAATGGAATGGAATGGAATGGAATGGAATGGAATGGAATGGAATGGAATGGAATGGAATAGAAATTTAGAATAGAATAGAATAGAATAGAATGGAATGGAATGGAATGGAATGGAATGGAATGGAATGGAATGGAATGGAATGGATTACAGTAGAATAGAATAGAATAGAATAGAATAGAATAGAATAGAATAGAATAGAATAGAATAGAATAGAATAGAATAGAATAGAATAGAATAGAATAGAATAGAATAGAATAGAATAGAATAGAATAGAATAGAATAGAATAGAATAGAATAGAATAGAATAGAATAGAATAGAATAGAATAGAATAGAATAGAATAGAATAGAATAGAATAGAATAGAATAGAATAGAATAGAATAGAATAGAATAGAATAGAATAGAATAGAATAGAATAGAATAGAATAGAATAGAATAGAATAGAATAGAATAGAATAGAATAGGTTGGAAGTGACCCTAAATCTCTTCTGGTTCCATCCCCTGCCACCTTCCACTAGACCACATGGATTATGCTGCTGGCAACAGGGAGGAGACACTGCAAAGAGGCAGCTTCAGACACAAAATATGTATTTTTTACAGGTGTATTTTTTATATACCGTAGCACAGCCTGGCAAGGTCACATCACACACTGCTCCAGGCACAGGATGAACCAGGCTTGGGTGAATTTAGAGGATGGTTCAGCACTACCAAAGTGCCCTTGGAGGCACACACAGGGTCTCCTCCTCCTTCTGCTGACACTTTTATAGCCTTTGGCTCCCACTGGCTTGAGGAGCTGCACCCTTGGTAAACATTCTAAACCATAGGAAAGGCTGGTCAGAGTGCTTTTCCCCACAATTAACAACTCCTCTGGTAATTGCATTTGTTCTTGAAGTTGTTCACAGAAGGCTTTCCCACCATTATTTGTGACTCCTCTTTACCCTCCATCATGTGATTTTTTTATTGCAGGAACGTGGGCCTACCCCATTTTGCATAGCACCTCCCACCAACACTTGGCTTAGGGTGATTGTTTTGCTCATATTTTCCTTTTATGTTTCTCAGCCATCCCTGGCTTTTTTCCACTTGAGCTCTGGGAACAATGATGGAACTGAAATGTGCAGAAGCCTACTGGAACAGGCAACGTGCTGACAGAATAAGATGTGATTAAAAAACAGTTCCGAGAGTTTCAATGACCCATTCTTCTAAAACTTCACAATGCCACAAGTGGGATGCAGGGCAAATTGTCTGAGAAACATGAGTGAAAAGATCAGCTGGGTTGCCTTCGGAGCCCTGAAAATGGATCAGAGCCTCACCTGCTGACATTCTTCAGGAGAACATGGACCAAACACCTTGAAATGTGGATTTTGCCAGTTCTTCACTCCCTCTCAGAGAAATTCCCAAGGAATGCCATGTGCTTGAGCAGACAGAACACAGTGAATGTGCTTTAACTGGTGGGTGTGATGCCCTCAGGCTACGACTGAGACAACATTTGCAGCGAAGAGCCAATAAAATAGCCAAGGCAGCCAGTTAGCTTACACACCCAAGATCTTTGCCCCTTTTTCTCTGGCTGAAATTGTTAATATTAACTTCTCACACAAACCTCCTGCAGATGTAAATCCATCAAAAGAAGAAGAGAGGGACTGGGTTAACATGATTTATTTGTGTCTCCTCTCTAGAGAAGTTCCTTCAGGTGGAAACTGCCACATTAAACCCATAAATGCAGCAGAGTCTGCTTCCTCTGAAACATACCAGAAGAAATTTGAAAGGAAAACAGACAAATACTCTGTTTTTTTTTTTCTCTTTGTAATTTTGTCCCCTCCACTTCCAGAAGGCCTGCATCTCCAGCATGGAAGAGACACAGCACATGCCCACCTGTGACTTTTCTCACTCAGCAGAATCATCAAGCCTTAAAACATAAGTCTGAGGCTATTAAAAAAAAAACAAAACAAAACAAAAACCACCCACAACCAACCAAACAATGAACTGCAGGGAGAGGAGTTGTCCAACACTAAATGAAGTCAGCGTCGATGTGTCTAAATGTGTGATACCAGCAGTGGCACACAACAGCCTTTGCCTCTGCCCAGAAACACCACAGAGACAAAAAAAAAAAAAAAAAAAAAAAAAAAAAAAAAAAGTATTTGTCATTTCCACAAACTCCAGTTAGAAATGGAGGGGCCTGCAGAGAATGCCAGAGAAGAGACAAAGGGACTTGGGCTGTCACAGGGGCCCCAAACTTGGGTTTTGTTTGGTTTTGAGTTTCCTGGCTCACCAAAGAGGGTGGTGAGGTCTGGAATTCCCAGGCAGGAATCATCTCTCACTGTGAGTGAAACCTTGGTGCCGTGGAAGCAAAAGGGATTTCTGCTGATGCTTTGGGATTTTGGCTTTTATATTTTCATACATTTATAATTCTGTAATTCTTTGGTGTATAACTCCAAACTCCATACCCAGTGCTGGCTGCTGCTCTCCCATTTTGGGCAGACACAACAATTCCTCTCCAGGTTGGGAATCAAGGACACCTCACTGCCTCAGGGCCCAGAGATGGAAACAAAAGTGAGTTGGGGGGAGAAAACCTGGGGTAAACGACTTCATTACCTGTAATTGAGAAATTAACCCCCAAAATGCAAATAGACCAAACTGATAAAAGAGTGAAAACCTGTGGCCCATGGTCAGTTTTAGGTGTAGGCCTTGGGGGGCTCTGTCTGCCCTAAATACCTCCAATAAATACAACTGCTTTTTATTCTCTTAATTATGTCTGGCCTCTGTTTTTAGGTAGCCCCAAAAAAGGCATCAGTGACCCTGGATTTAATTTTCTGCCCAGGGACAACAGCACACCAGGGAGGCAAACCTTAAGAGTAATATTTCCTTTGGAAGAATGTGTGGCAGGGGAGGTTTGTATTTGCTTTTTTTAAATGGAAAAAAATTAAATGTATTTAATTTTTTGACCAGGAGCTATCCTTCTGCTGCAAAACATTTTTTTCAAGTGTTTTCACATTTTCTCCAAAGCTTAGATTATAAATTGTGATTAGATATTAAAAATTACATTCTAACCCCTTTTAATTTCCACACATATTTTTGGCTTAAAATTATGGCAAAAAATATTAATGCTTCCCTGCAGTAGGTGATTATAAATAATTCTTAACTTTCTATTTAAAAAAAAATATATTTTGAACTCTGAAAAGAGCATTGCTTTCATGAAAGAGCATTTTTTAGTTAAAGGGTGCAGGCAGGTGTCTCCAGCACAATAAGGTTTGGGTTTTTTTTAATTAACACTAACTTATTTTAAACAGGGAAAGTGTGCCTTGGGAAGATTAAATCTGAATTTTGTCTGAGAAAATTGTGTTTCTGCTCCTCTCTGGTGTCACCACAGAGGGGTCTGCTGGTGTTAAGCACAAAGTGTGAAAAATTTTGCTGGTTTTGGCCAAGTTGTTGGTAGAAAAGGTTCCAGATAATTGCAGTTCTTGTCTAAATCACTCTCCTGCTGTTTTCCAGCTGTTTCTCAGAGGGTGCAGCAGAGGCAGCAGGCAGGACCATGGGACCCTGATTTCACCCCCTGGACAGGTAAACCTTGGGCAGGAGTTCTCCTCACTCTTCCCTCCTGCCCCAGTGTGCCCAGAGCGAGGACAAACAGCACAAATCTGCCCAAAAAAAATCCCCAAATTCAGGCACTCTTCCCCCCTCAGCAATTCTCCTGTGTGGCATCTCACCTGGGACCAGACCTTGCTGTGGGGCTCCCTTCTCTGTGTGCTTTGCCAAGGGGTACATAATAAAATATAAGATATAATAAATAAATATAATAAATAATAAATATAATAAAATATATAATATATAACGACTATATAATTATTATATATAATATATGATATATCATATTATATATTATGCAATAGTATATAATATAATATAATATAATATAATATAATATAATATAATATAATATAATATAATATAATATAATATAATATAATATAATATAATATAATATAATATAATATAATATAATATAATATAATATAATATAATATAATATAATATAATATAATATAATATAATATAATATAATATAATATAATATAATATAATATAATGTAATATAATGTAATGTAATATAATGTAATGTAATGTAAATGTAATGTAATGTAATGTAATGTAATGTAATGTAATGTAATGTAATGTAATGTAATGTAATATAATATAATATAATATAATATAATATAATATAATATAATATAATATAATATAATATAATATAATATAATATAATATAATATAATATAATGTAATAATGTAGTGCATATTTTATATATAATATAAATATAAAACAATGTGAAATAGTGTATTTTATATTTTCTATAAAATATAATAAAATACAATATACACTACAAAATATACAATACAAAATATACAATACAAAATACACAATTTAATTTTTTTTTTTCATTTTTAATGTCAACACCATCACTTCCCAGAGCAGCTCCTGAATCAATCAGCAATTCAGCAGTGCTGGGGGATAGGAAAAGTCATCTGCTCTGCCCTGGCTTTGAATTAACTCCTGCCCTGAGAGGCTCTGCTTCCCCCAGGGAAATTGCCCTTATAGATACAGAGAACTTTTAAAAAATATTTATACAGGATTAGATTCCATTTGCCCAGCCTGCCACAAATCACACAGTTGGTGCTTCTTTCTGAGAACAAGGATCAAACTTACAATTAAATAGCAGGAACATTACCTGCTTTTCTAGATGGAAAAGCAAAAAAAACAGGAATGGGCTGAGCAACACGGGCATTTTATAAATACAGGTTTTAGGGGATGGGGTGGAAAGGCCTCTAGAATGGCTTCAGGATTAGTTTATGTTTCAAACACGTAATCCTTATTATCCATTAACAGAGAAATTAGGCTCTCTGCAGGAAAATGGGTTGCTGTGAGTGTAATTTGTGCATGCTATTTTTGATTTCATGGATTAGAGCTGTTTCTGGATTCTGATTAAATTTTCATTCAGACCCACCACACTAAAAAAAAGAAAACAAACAAACAAACCAAAAAAAAAAAAACCAAAAAAACCCAAAAAAACCTAAAAACCCACAAAAAAACAAACCAAAAAAACAAGAAAGCCACAGGAAATTAAATAACTCTACAGTGACTAAAGCCCACCAGAGTTATTCACCACAACCTCATTCACACTTTTATTCCCTCATTGCTTTTACACCTCCTTCCTGCAAGAGGAAGAATATTGAATTCAAGTTCAAAATATGCAAAAGCTGGGACTTAATAAAACCTTTGTATGGACTTAACTGGACAACATTTGGAAAATAATCTGAAGAAACAAATGTTAAAGAGTAAGTTTAAAATGTGAAACATGGGTGTAAAATGCAGGTAACATAATTTATATTGCACTGCTATACATCAAATGTAGGGTATATAAGTTATATACTATGATATAAATGATGTATTTTATGATAAATGTTATCTACTACTCTATTTAAAATTATATGTTACAAATTACATGTAAAATAAATAACAATTAATATAGAAATATAACAGCTATAAATACTGCATATGCTATATAAATGCATTGTATTATGCTGTAAAATCAGTTGTGTATTATTATTAATCAATACCAAATACATAATATGTAGAATGCAATATATAATAAAAAAATTCATCTATTATGTTGTAATAATTGAAGTCCTGTAATATGATACTATATTATTTATATATAATATTATATTATTTACATTATTACTAATAACTGTGCATTATACATTATGCAATATCATTATGCATGGTGTATTTCATGTTGTAGATAATATATTATGTATTGTTTATTATGAATTTTTAATGATACATGATGTACGATTTAAGACATATTACTACTATAGTTTATTATATTTCATATATAATGCAGAATAAATAGTATATAATTTATAATAATAAGATTGTTTAATATGCCAGAGGTCATAAATTCTCTAATGATCCAAGGAATGAGTGCAGCACTAAAAAGAGTCTAAATTGCAATTCAGTAGGACAAGGATGAAGTGAAATCTCAATGATGCCAAGTCCATGTTGAAATGTTTAGCTGAAACTTGTTATTTGCAGGGAATAATGCCTTTAAATTTGAGTGTGGGGTTCTGCAGAAGGATTCCAGAAGTGCTGGAGAGTAACACAAGGAAGAACTCTGTGAAATCTCACAGATTAGCTGTGCTCATACAGGATTTCAGCCATACAGGTAAGGGTTCCTTACGAGCCAGGAGGCAGCTGGCTTACCAAAAAAACCTGTGCAAGGCAGGAAATAAATGAATTGAACACTCTGATCAAGCTCAGCCCTGGAATTAATTCATCCCCACCCAGGAGTCTGGCAGGGACTGAGCAAATGAGGGTCCTGCTCTTGGGCTTCCAGGCTGGGCCCAGACAAACACAGACTTATTTTAGGCTGGACAAGCCCTCTGAGACCACCAGGTCCAACCTCTCCCCCAGCACTGTCCCACATATATATCCCACACATATATCCCATATATATATATATATATATATATATCCCACATGCCCATGTGCCACACCCAGACACTTTTTTAACTCCTCCGGGGGCAGTGGCCCCATCACTTCCTCAGGTAGCCAATTTCAGTGTCTCACAGCAATTTCATCCCTGCTGCTGCCCATCCTTGCCCAGCCTGAGCTGTTCCCTCTGCTCCTGTCCCTGTTCCCTGGAGCAGATCCCAAACCCCCCCGGCTGTCCCCTCCTGCCAGGGAGTTGTGCAGAGCCACAAGGGCCCCCTGAGCCCCCTTTTCTCCAGGCTGAGCCCCTGTACTGGTTTGAAAGCAAAACCAGTGAGACACTCCAAGTCATAAATACAATTTAACAGGAAAAACAGAGAAAAATAAAATCCATGCAATAGTGCAAAAGAAGAACCACTGACAGAGTCAGAATATAACTTGGCACCCCACTAGTTAGGGTGGTGGCAGCAATTCAGATGAAGTGGTTTTGTTGAAGCAGTGATCCTGTAGAAAGGTCTGGTAGCTCTTGTCCCCTGGAATCCAGTGGAAAGAAGGTGCCTTGGTGTCCCAAATCTCAGTTTTGATCTGGGTAGGAAAGGCTTGGCTCCTGCCCAGTGGGATGATGTAATTTTATCAGCCATGCCCTGGGACTCACTGGCCATGAACAGGAGATACCTCCTGGAGGGAGGATGGGCTGTGGGAAGATAAAGATGATTGCCCAGCTGGTTTTTCACAGCTGGCCCATTAGCAGAGGATATCTCCCACAGAGATAAGGATCACTGCCCCCCCTGGTTTGAACAGATGCTGATAGAACACACACCTTTGGCCACATCTTTACACTGTAGCCTAGGACAGCCCCTTCCCAGCTCCCTCAGCCCCTCCTGGGGCTCCAGCCCCTTCCCAACTCCATTCCCTTCTCTGGGCACTCCAGCCTCTCAAAAGCCTTGGGGATCCATCCTCCATCTCCAACATTCAGAGTGTGCTCTCCGTTTTCCACCTGCTGCTGCACTCCCTTCTATCCCCAGCCCCTCCTGGAGCACACACAGCAGGCAGCTGCTGGGAGCAGGCAAATTTTGCAAGGAAAAGTGGAACTTTTTGGCGCTTCTGATCTCTCCTTAGCAAGAAAATCCTTCCTCCCTGTGCTCTAACCATCCCTCTGAGGGCACAGCTGGGCTTGGGTTAGCTACCAGCTCAGGATGTCGTGGTGTAAACCTTGCTGCACTAAAAAGTCAGCACCCCAATTTTCCCAAAAAATTCCCCCAAAACCGACATCAAACCTCCTCCAGTTCCCACGACACAAGGTCAAGAGGAAGCAGAGACCTTCAGAAAAACCCCTCCAGGATGTTTGTTCAGCCAGGGCAACAATCTGAAGGTGTTAGGGGAGGTTTTTTTGGCTGGTGCTCAGCTAAATTCCTGTTTATCCTGGGAGCTCAGGATTTGCTCTACTCACAATGAAAAAAACTGAGATAGGAGCAATCACTGATAATTCATCTCGTCCTGTCCATTACTGCTTGTCTGAAAAGAGAGTGCAAAGCAATATGCTCTTCAAATTATGTGTCTTTGGTAGCCCCATGAAAATCTGTTAATTCTGCTTTCTACCCAGGCCAGTTATTCCAGTTTGGTAGTAGAAGGTAAAAGAGGAACTGATCTCCTAGAAAAGCTGAGCAGCAGTGGGAAAAGGTGGGAAGGACTTTGTAAGAAACCAGGAACTACACTTTGATCCTATAATCTTGATGCAGATCACTTTTACCCTGACCAAGGATCAGTTCCAATAATTTGTGTCGAATTAGGGACAAAGTTGGCCTCAAGAATGCTGGAATAAACTCTTAAAGGCATTTTCAAGCTGGACAGAATGGTAAGAAACACACTACAAAGAAAAAATGTATTTTGGCTGAGGAGTGAATAAAAACACATCTCCTTGACAGTCAGGATATGTTTTTTAAAAAAACACACTTAAAAAAGGTGCACTTAAAGAATATCAATTCCCAGTCTTAAGGGAATTTGGGATGGCTGGTTAATCTGAACAGAAAGTGATAAGGGGTGAAAACGAAATGCAATAGAGAGAACAAAAGATAGATTAGATATAGATATAGATATAGATATAGATAGATATAGATATAGATATAGATATAGATATAGATATAGATATAGATATAGATATAGATATAGATATAGATATAGATATAGATATAGATATAGATATAGATATAGATATAGATAGATATAGATATATGATATAGATATAGATATAGATATAGATATAGATATAGATATAGATAGATGATATAGATATAGATATAGATATAGATATAGATATAGATATAGATTATAGATATAGATATAGATAGATATAGATATAAATTATATAGATATAGATATAGATATAGATATAGATATAGATATAGATATAGATATAGATATAGATATAGATATAGATATAGATTAGATATAGATATAGATATATAGATATATAGATATAGATATAGATATAGATATAGATATAGATATAGATTATATAGATATAGATATAGATATAGATATAGATATAGATATAGATATATAGACATAGGTATAGATATAGATATAGATTAGATATAGATATAGGTATAGATAGATGTAGATGTAGATATAGATAGATATAGATGATATAGATAGATATAGATATAGATATAGATGATATAGATATAGATATTGCAGAATTGGGGCATCAATAGCAAAATAAAATAAAATAAAATAAAATAAAATAAAATAAAATAAAATAAAATAAAATAAAATAAAATAAAATAGCAAATAGCCAGTTGCTTGTTCTACAAGGTCCAGGGAGGGTGGAGGAGGAGGATGAGGGTTCTCAGCATCCCCTCTGGGGGATGGATGGGGAGGGAAAAGCAAACTCCCCAAGGGAGCTGCACCTTAGATCTGTTTCCTTGCAGAGCCAGTTGTCACTGTGCTCTGAAACAAAACGCCCCAAAAAGAGAGGAATACTCCTCATGAAGCAGCTTGGTTCCCCTGAAACGCTTTTTCTAGTTTGCTGGGCTGTCATTCTGGTTCCAGCCGCGCTTTGGAGCGGAACTGTGCGCCCACATCCCCTCACTGCAGCTTTTGGGGGGTGACTCCAGTCTAGCCTGCCCTCTAGTGCTGCCTGCACCAGATCCCGGAGTGAAAACCACCAGGAGTCCTGGAGCCAGAGGGTGCAGGGTGCCTCGGGCAGCGTGGCTGTGCTTGGACACTGCCCCAGCACCACCCGTGCCCTGATCAACGCCTTGCCGCCCCATTTCACCGTTTAAATACAACTTAAATTTACCTGCAGTGGTGGAAAGGCAGCCTGTAAATACAGGGTCATGATCAGGAGCAGCTGGCCTCTCCTTTTTTATTAAGTCACAGCTTTCCTACAGAAATCCCAGACTTGTCCCCTTCTGGCATGACACAGGCGATTTTTTTTTTTTATTCTCCCCCCTGCCCTTAGTAAAGGATGCCTAAGCATTTGTGCACACCTCACACAAAATAAACAACAAATAAATAAATAACAACATTTTAGCGCTGCTAAAAATCTCATGTAGAGCTCACCATGGAACACGTGTCAGTGCAAAAGAGGGTTTTGGTTTGCAAAATCCCGAGGTTTCTGTGGGTGTAGCAGCACACAGATCTGCAGATGTGGCAGCAAGAAGGGTGATAATGAGAGCAGATAGCTGGAGCAGCAAATTTCTGATATCAGCAGACACAAACACACACAGTCCTAAATTAATCAGTAAAATTTTCAGGTGGGCAGCTCAGGTGGGAAATACTTCCCTCCAAAAAAATGCCCTCACAAAAAGCACTTGCAAGCATTTACATCGACTTATGCACATTTTTTATTTTATTCTTTCCTTATCAGTACTGCAGGAAATAATTTAAATAAATCCATTGTTGCCAATTTCTGACTGTTTGTCTTCTTAGTACAATTAAAAATGTTACTTTCTGTAAACTAATGAATTCTGTGATCAGTTCAGAGGTGGTTTCACCAGTGTTCTCAGTATTTTTATGCAATATTTAATATAAAGCCATATATATGTATATAGGCATCAAATCCTTTTGAAAATATAAAATGGATCCACCACAAATAGCTTGAACTGAGCCCAACCCCAATGTTTGAATTTTCAAAGTAGGTTTTTGGACCATCTGAAGAAGGACAGATTGTTTCCAGTTTTTGCCAGGGAAGCAAACTAGCACACGTAGTCACTCATCCAGGGGACTCTGCCTGCTCCAGATCCTCTGCTCCTGTTTCAGGATCCATGACAACTATTCCTCCTTTTTTTTTCTTTTTAACCAGCCAGACGAGTGAAACCCACACCAAGAGCCTCCATCTGACCTTGTTTTCGTTGAAGAAATGAATTTATTTAGAAGGGAACTGGTTGATTTCAGCCTGTGGCAGATGGTGGCTCACGGGCGAGGACCCCAGACCACCCTCACTGTCCCCTTGGCAGCTCCCACCTGTGAAAATCAGCTCCTACACCCCGAAAAAAACATTTTGGGGTGGGCATTTTTTGTCTTCTGCAGGCTCATTTTGGCTGGATTTGGTTTAGGAGTGTTCAAAGCTGCAAATTTCAGGAGGAGGGAAGAGAGCAGACCCAGCAGTATCACCCAAAAAAAAAAAAAACAACCCCAAACTCTACCTCTGACCTTTCCACCTGGCCTTTCTCCCTCACCAAAGGGGAGAAATAAGTCCTTGTGAGAAATAAATCCATAATAATGAAGTAAGAAATAGTATATGTTCACCTCCTCAGGTTTGGGGAAATGGATCTCAGTCTGTACCTGGATTTGAATAGGAATTCTCTCCTTCTGCCAGGGCAAAGAGAAACCCCAGGAGGAGGGAGCTGTGGGGATAAATTAATCACATTTTTCAACAAGGACATGCAGACAAACCAGCCTTCAGTAGGTGGGATGTGGGTTTCCTGCTTGCTGGGGTTGTTACAGCTCTTGCATAGGAAAAAATGTAATTTCCCAGTCATTTTTAGGTGTGCAGCAGCTGAGGTACAGAGCTTGAGACAGAACACCTACTAGGCACAAAATGTAATTTGGTGATCTCTCCGTGTCTCAGCAGCAAAAGAATTTATTTTTTTTTCATCATCCTTGAGTGTAAGGAACAGTCAGAGCTTGGTCCCTTTTATTAATATACATAAGTGCAAATTTAATTCCCTCAGAACTGGCACTCACAGCCTGTTAATTCCCATTTTTCTTTTCCTCTCAGGTGCTTCTCCTCCTCCTTGTTTTTACTTTTGTCTCCACAGAAACTCCTATAATCCAAATTTTAAACCTGCACACCCACACCTGTGCTGGAGGCACTTGTAGGGCATCAGCATCTCCCTAATGCTGAAAACCCCACGTGGCTGAAATTCCCAAATGGTTGGAAATCTGACCAGTAGAATAGATTGAACTAACAGAACAAGTCAATTCCAGATATCACTAAGCACTAATTCTGACAAAAATTGACAAAAATAATAATTTCAACAGCGCCAATCAAAGCTCTTGATTTAGAACCTCAGAGCAATCTGGAGCTCCACGAGACTTTTTAAAATAGTGGGGATTTTTTGCCACAGCCTTGGACAGACACAGCCCCTTGTACACAGGTTTGTGAGGGTCAGCAATGTGCCCTTCATTTAATGCAAAATGTGGTAAAATTTGTGAGCCGAGCCTTTAACCCTAAAACTGATGATAACTTAGAAAGCACTGACAAAAAAAACTGCTGCCTTTTCCTGCCCCCTTTTTGCAGCTCACACATCCCTCGGGGGGTGTGAAGGCCGCTGATGCGAGAGGCAAAATCTGGAAATTTTTCCAGAACATGCTGCTGAGCGGTTCTCTCATCCTGAAAGTGAGTAAAACACATCCCTTGTCACCATCCTTCTCCACCCCGTTCCCAGCCCCCCCTTTCAAAGCAGGCACTCCTGCCTCTCTGCCTGTTTGCTTTCCTGGATCTTAGATCATTATTTTGCATTCTCCTGCTCTCCTCGGGCGACAGACAGATCTGAAGTCAGATTTTAAACAGTGGAGGACAACACCGAGATCGAATTCCACATCTGTGTTGCACAGTTGTGTTGAAATAACCGTGGGCTAATAGGAGCCCTGCAAATGAACTAATGAAAGTCAGCCAAAAAGACAGAAGAGATGAGGGAAAATGAATCTATTAGCGTTATCTGGGAACTTAATCTTGGATTTTGGCTGCCCTTTTGTCAGGTTAGCATAATCAGATAAGGCTGTGAAAATACAGATAGTAATTAGCATCTTTAACTTGGAATAAATGAACAAGTAATTCAATACTGGAAATGCAGTCAGTTCTGTCTCTATTTGTGCAGAATATGACAAAAGATTAAGTATCTCCAAGGTTTCCCAGTTGTAACTGAGAGCCATTTGTAACAATGGGAAGACTGTGGTGTTTTATTTCTCAGAAAACAGTTCTGTGCTGAGGTATGGTGGTGTTTCATGTATGAGGAGTCCCTGTTTGATAGATCACAGAGCACAGCTGGCTGCAAAATTCCTTTACACCTTGGATAAATCTCCATCATGGCAACCAGTGCCACAGCACTCATTTTTATATTCTCTGGGAAAAGAGGGGAGCTTTACAATGAGAGCATTGCACATTTTAGAGATATATATATATATATTTATTTATGTCCTGCATTAAAAACCCTTAGATGCAGCTCAGGGAATGCTGTGCCCCTCTTGAAGGTCTGTCATTCCCATTAATTCCACTGGCATCTCCATGCTGCACTCCTTGCAGTTGTTCTCTGCTCTGATCTGTCTCCTTTTGTTTAATTTGGCATGCCTAAACTGTTTTGTCTGCTTTCAGGCCACCTCTTTGGTACCTCCTTGTGAAATTCCAGCTCCCACCTGCAAGGTAAAGCTCGGTCCTTTCCTTCAGCCCCCCTCTCACCTGGGATCTCCTGGACACACCTGACTTTCAGTCTCAAAGCTGGGGCCAGGTCAGGCATCCTTCTAAACCCCTTTTTGCTTGTCATTTCTGGCAAAGCACTTCTCTGAAAACCTAAACTTGTTTTTCCTCACTCCTGGGAACGTGATGTTTTCCAGGTAGATGAGACTTCTGTGGTCCTGCTTCCCTGTTGTCCTGGTTTGAAAGACAGGTGTCTGCCAATAAAGGCAGGAGCTTCCTTTTGAAATGGAGAATGTAAACCCTCTCCCTTCAAATTATTATAATTTTGAAATTAAGGGGCTCTCAGGCAAAGAGATGGGAATTAGGAATAACAGTTATTCACTAGGAAAATTACAATAGAAATGCAGTATTACAAAGGACAATCCCAAACCCTGCCAGAGTCAGAATCCAAGCTGACACCCGTCAGGCAGTCAGGGTGCTGGCAGCAGTCCCATTCCATGGTGGCTGCATCCTCCTGCAGGGGCAGATGTGGTTCAGCTGGAGCAGTGCTCCTGTGGAAGGGGCAGTTTCCTCTGAAGCTCCAGGGATGATGTGCAAAGGTCTGGTTTTCCTCTGGAATGCAGTGGAAAGAAGGTGCCTTGGTGTCCCAAATCTCAGTTTTGATCTGGGTAGGAAAGGCTTGGCTCCTGCCCTGGCTGGAGCATCTCTCAGTGGGATGATGGAATTTTATCAGCCATGCCCTGGGACTCAGTGGCCATGAACAGGAGATATCTCCTGGAGGGAGGGTGGGCTGTGGGAAGATAAAGATGATTGCCCTAGCTGGTTTTTAACACATGGCCCATTAACAGGAGATATCTCCTGGAAGGAGGATGGGCTGTGGGAAGATAAAGATGATTGTCCAGCTGGTTTTTAACACGTGGTGATAGGATACAAACTGTTGGGCACATCCTGCACTGCAACCCAAGATACCTGTGAGGAAACATTCCTGATCCCACGTCTTTCCCATCCTTCACAAGATGATTTTCCCTCTCTCCTGCCCACAGGATTCATTATTTTAAGCTGGTTTGGGGCTCTGGTTGTCTTGTCCTTCTTGTCCACATGTGTAGCTGAAGATCTTTCCACTTTTGCCTGTTACATGACAGCAAAAGCTGCTAATGCCTTAGTTGAGGCTCCAATTAACACCCACATTTAATTATTGTGCACAGACAAAGGAGACTTTTTCAGCTGACAGCGACAAAATAGACTAATTTCTTCCTTTATGAAGTTGTTATTTGGGTGTCCTTAGGTGCCTAGACCATCTTTTTGAATTTAAAGGCTTAAATGAAAACATTTGTTGAAGCAATTCAAAAGCAAGTTTCCTGGTTTTTCAGCAAGCACGACTCCAAAATCAGAATTTTTCATGGATAGACCCAGTATCAGGTTTGGCTCAGTTCCATTGTGCTGTTCTGACAGAGCAGTCAAAGAGCTGGGGGAAGACGGGGGAATTGTATTTTAATTATTGAAATGCTCATTTTTAATGCTCGTTTTTAATGCCCATTTTTAGATAAACCTCTTGATTCAGCAGAAAGTGCAGGAGCAGGGAGCTCACAACAAAAAAGCAGCTCACCTCTAGAACTGTACATCCTGCTTTGCTCAGATCCTCCTAGACCTTGAAGCTTCATCTGTACCTGAAAGTGTGGAGTTGTGACCCACAGAAGCAGATCAAGGGGATATTATGAGATGCTAAAATAAAACTGAAAACCATCCAGGTACTGGTGATGCTTTAGGATTTTATAGCTTTTTATTGAAGGCTATTTTATAGTATTTTTTTTAGTATTTTATTTTAAAAGCTTTTTTTTTAGCTTCTATGTTTTTCAGATTCTGCAGTGCTTTAGTGTATAACTCTGAACTCCATACAGAGTGTTAGTCACTACCTTCACATTTTGGTCAGACAAAGCAATCCCTCTGAGACTCAGGGACACAACACAACCTCAGCTCCAAAAAATATAAACAAAAGTGAATTTGGGGGGAAAGCAAACTGGGGGTAAATTGCTTCATTATCTGAAGCTGTAATTGGACAATTAACCCCTGATATGTAAATTATCAAACTTATAATTGTGTGAAAAACTCATGAGCATCTTGTGTGCAGCCTCCTGGCAGAACCTGCACATTTGCTCCCTGGTGTCACAGGCTGAGCTCTCCAGACCAAGGAGGTTCTGTGGAAATAAATTTTTTCTGCTGCAAGGAAGGGTAGTGAAAAACTGCAATTGTTGCTCTGTCAGGAGGGGAAAAAAAAATTCAATTTTATTAGTTTTTTTTCCCCACCTGGACAAGGCTCATTTGCTTCAACCACTTCACATTTTTATATTCACACAATAGAGTCAGAGAATCTTGTTGGAAAATACCTTTAAAATCACCAAATCCAACCATTAACCTAACAATGTGTCCCTCAAGCAGCTAAACCCCTTCTAGGCAGCATAAAAAAGGTGATGAGGAAACACAAAACACACAGCGCCAGGGGTTTCAATGTACCTACCTGCTGAAGCCAAAATTTGAGTTTAAAACCTCAAGGGTAATAAGCAAACGGTGATACAAGTTGCCAGTAAAAGGAGATTTTTAGATTTTTAAGGAGCTGAGCAAGTGGGATGCATCTGAGTTGCACAAATGAGATTTTGTGTGGACATAAGAAGAAATTTTGCCCTCAGCTCCAGCATCCAGAAAACATCAGCCAACATCAGGGCAGAGGTGGTTTAGACATGGCTTTCCCAATTTTGCTGCACAAAATAAAACTCAGGAAGCGATTCCTCTGAAGATTCCAGGGGCTTGCAAAAGGAAAAAAAGAAAAAAAACCCCAAAAAACTCTTGGGGTGTGCTGACAAAGCCTTCTTGTACCTCGAGGCAGGGGATGTGAAACACAGGGACCATTTTCCCGTCCTTTAAAAGCAGATGAAGAGCATAAAGTAGATTAACACCTGTGCATCCCTTTCCAAGGGGGAGCAGTTATGTGGAGGTGACATTAAAAACCAGTGGAGGGTTCAGCGTTACGTTCAGGTTTCCAGAAGTGCTGGAAGACAGGAAACAATAATGTTTTAAAGAGGTCTGTGAAAGGGTCATTGTGCTGGTGTTTCTCCACGTTAAATCACACGCTTGTCAGGGCCACAAAAAAAAAACCATCCCAAAGCTTCCTCAGAGCTGCAGCCTGGGCTCTGCGGGGTGGAAATCCAGGTCCCCAGGAGCCCACTTCACAGGATACCTTTCTTTGTTAAAACAAATATACTATTACATATTTTTGCCCGGCGGAACAAAAGCGATTGTTGTCTCCTCGAGACCCCAGGCTCCAAAGAGGCAGACAACAAGCAGCCTGCTTGTCAGAGCCCTCCACTGCAGCAAAGCTTGCATCCATTCTGCTGCAGAATTTTGGGGGTTTTCAGCTTTTGGGGTGTTTTCAGCTTTTGGGGCTTTCATTGGTCCACACTCAATTTTGCATCGAAATTCTTGTACACGCCTTAACGTGTGAAAGTGTTGGTTTGTTTTTCTCCTGGGGGAAGCTGAGTGCTGAAAAATCTGCCTAAAGTAATGGATTGGAAGTAAAAAGTGATCACTGGAAGGCCAAGCCATTCAATGGATTGGTTTTCCATGCAGTGGACCAGTGCACAATGCCTCAGTATTTGCTTGCCTGCAAGTTCAGAGGCAAGGAAAAGGGAAAGAATCATCTCTCCTCAAGTCCAGTGGCTTGGCACTGAAAATGCAGGAATGAAATAAAGTGCAAGTGGCTGCATTCTTCCCCAAAGGCATCACTGTACCCCCTATGCCTTAAAAAAATTCAGATGTCAATGCAGACCCTCTCTGCCTACTGCCCTTAAAACACCTCCTGGTTTACTGACCATGTTTAGACCCTTTGGCAGTCTATAAAAAGTGCTACATGATCTTAGCTGCACTAAAACCAGTCAGAGCTATACCCTATTTCACACTTACGGTGAAAAAAAACCTCATTTCCTATGGAGGGATTGTCAGAGGTGCCTGAGGGCTGGATCTACAAAGAGATTTTAAGATGCTAAGCCAAATTTCCAAGCACAGCTGGCATCTACAAAGTGGCTGGATCCACAAAGGGGATTTGGGCTCAGCTTTTCAGCAGCTCACTCCTACCAGGACTCGTGGAGCTGTAGCTGGGGGAGCAGAGGAGAAGCTCCTCAATGAGGAAAAACTGAGCTCAGGATGGGAAGAGTTTCACCTGTTTTGTTGTTTTATTTTTTTACCAGAGACAGCAATAGAAGAATCCCCTGCTGTTCCAAAAGTGAAAGGCTCTTCAGAGCCTGATGTCACTGGAGCTGAGCACCCAAGCTTCCAGCTGATGGAACCCTCCCAGTGCAGGTTATGTTTATCAAAATCCCCAAGTTCTTCTGTTTCATGGCCAGCTGACAATCTTTCCAACCCTTATGAAATAGGTTTGAATACTGCCAAGGTAAAACCAAGCAGTGTGGAAAGGAAGTATTTATTTCTGTGCAATAATGAGAAGGGCAAAGAAAATATAAAATGTACTTAGCTTAATAGGATTCAACAATTAAATGCAAATAACAGGCAACACTTACTCTCTTAACATCTGCCAAGAATTATGTATTTTAAAAACACTTAGCATAACTCAACAGAATTAATTATCCCGGAGAAGAACCATTTTGGAAAAAACAGGTTCTATTTGCCAAGGTTCCTCCTAAAAAAAGTATCAGAATTTTACTGGAGGCTCCTGACTTCAGAACCCAGTCACTCCAGGATGGGATTCCTCAGCAAACTGGGGATCCCAAGTGCAGCCAGGTGCCACAGCTCACCCCAGATCCATAATCCCACTGCAATCCCTCTGTCCCCTGGGAACAGCAGAGAGGGATTTATGTCCCTAACCTCAGCTGTGAATGGAAAAAAACCTTAAAGCCACTTTTTTTTTTGTCCTATTTCACTATGGAGGATATCTATGATGATTAAGCCAAACACATGAGTCCCTAATACAGCAATGAAAAGTTGAAGTGCCCAGAGTCCTGGAGCCTTCCAGGATAATTAACTCTACATCTAGGTGGTGACAGGTTAAATAACTCTCTCCACAGAATTTCCTCTACACCTTGTGTGGAGGGGGAGTCTGGGCCAAGAGGCAAAGCTCTGAAAGAAGATTTTGGCTGAGGTAACTAAATAATTAATAGTTATTAATTATTATTAATAATATACAATGATATATAATATATATATAATGGATAATATGTAATAGATAATATGTAATATATAATATACAATATATAATATATAATAAATATATAATATAGTATATAGCATATAGTATATAGTATATAGTATATAGTATATAGTATATAGTATATAGTATATAGTATATAGTATATAGTATATAGTATATAGTAAATAGTATATAGCATATACAATAAATTATAATATATATTATAATAATATATTACATGAAGTGATCTTATTAATAATAATTAATATTACTTTTAAATTAGTTATATATGATAACATTAATTACTATATACGAATTATTAAGTATATTAAATATTATACCCTTTATTAATATTAGTTTATATATAAGATAAACGTTATAAAATATATATAATATATATATATATTTTATATATAGAAATAAAGACATATTCTATTCTATTCTATTCTATTCTATTCTATTCTATTCTATTCTATTCTATTCTATTCTATTCCATTCCATTCCATTCCATTCCATTCTATTCTATTCTATTCTATTCCATTCCATTCCATTCCATTCCATTCCATTCCATTCCATTCCATTCCATTCCATTCCATTCTATTCTATATTAATTAATTTATGAGCCCATTTGTTGTTTGAGAGTGTGCAAAGAGGAGATAAATGAAGTAGGAGCAAGGATGCAAGCAAAGAGGTCAGAGGAGAGTGCTCAGGGATAGCATGGCTGTGTTGGGTGGCTTGGGCAGATAAAAAAAGTGTTTTTTGGAAACATGGACAATGTCCACAATCCCAGTTCTACCAGGGCAGAACAGAGCCAAATGCCATCCCATGAGAGGCTCCCAAAATCCTCCAGGTTTGACATGAAACAGGGCTGTGGAAAGGCACAGGCTTCCATCAGAATGGTTGCTTTAACTCTGTAAATGTCACTTTAACTCTGTAAAAACAAGAGACTGGGCTTTATTCAAACCTGCTGAGCACATCCTATTCCAAGGCATTTCCACTGAGCAATATTTAATGGAAGGGTTATTACTTTTATGTGGCTTAAAGCCACCAAGAGTGGGGCAGCTTGGAAGTGTGAGAGCTTCTCAGATATTCTTCCTTTCCCCCAAGGGATGAGTAATCAGGGTTCACATGACACCAGATTCAAAGGGTCACGAATTCAAGGTGTCAGAATACAGTTGCACTGAAAACACGCAGCTGTTTTCACCCAAAAAACCAGCTTTTGGGGTTTTTTGCCTATTTTCCCAGACCTGCCATTGACTGGAAGTGACTCTGAAAGAACAGCGCTGCTCTGAGGCAAACCAACGTTGTGGCTGAGAAAACTCTCCTATCTGATCATCTGAGGGGTTTTTTATCAGTCAGCCAGAAAGATGTCAGCCCTGCAGGGGATAAAAATGTGTGCATTAATTTATTTAATGCTTTTTCCTTTGCTGCATCAGGAAATGGGAGCAGCCATCGGGTCTGTGTTGGTGGATGGGCAATTCAGCTCGTGCTACATCTTGTAGCTACCAAAAGTTTAATAGGTTGAACCCTGACCTGTCCCTCTGACCAAAAAAAAAAAATCACAGGCAGTTCCAGAGCTGTCAGACACACTAAAGTTTTCCTGCACTGGTGGCAGAGTTTAAAAATGTTTTCTGTGCAGTTCCTTCAAGCAGCGGTCACGCCAAAAATTAATTCAGGGAAGGAAATCCACACACCACAACAACCCTTGCTGTTTCATCTTGTGCATCACTCAACAGCAAGTCTGAGACAAAGCCACATGAAGGATTGTGTGCCATCACTGGAGTGCACCCCAAGCTCCAAAAATGCCCCCTTGTTCACCTTTAATGCACTGAACTCCCAACCAGCCCCAGTTTGGTTCTCAGCTGCAGATTTCCTTGACCTCTCAGTCACTTTGTCTCAGGCACTTTGTTTCCATTTGATGATGATGGAATTAATTTGGCCTGTGTGATGGGATGCTTGCTTACTGGCTAGAAATCCAATGGCTTGAGAAAAATCCCACCCAGCCTTGAACCTGAGCTCTCTTTCCATGAGGGTCACAGCAGAAGCACTGAAAAAAATATATGTGAGCAAGAGAAAACCAAAGGGTAGTGACAACTGCAACTGTGCCCAGCAGAGAGAAGGTATGAATGGTCCTGTAACTCATCCCATCATTCTATAGTGTGCATGCCACTATGAAACAATCCCTGTGAAGGAATTTAATAATTTCTGTGAAAGAGCGCAAATCTGTTTCAAAGTCATTTTCTATCACAGCTGCTTCAGGATCATTTTTATATCCAGCTCTTTCTTTTTGAATTTTGCCTTCCTGTAACAGGCTGGCCAGTTCAACAGTGCAGGAAACCTGCTGTGTTTGGTTCTGGGCTGCAGAGTAGAGATCAGTGCAAGTTTAGGTCCTTGTTTGGAAAATATTCAAACCTGATGTGCCCAGCTTAGTTTCTCAGTTTCCTTTCTCTGCTCCCTTCAAATGCTGAATCCTGGTGAGTGTAGAGCAGCAGAGACAAAGTGTGAATTGCCCAGAGCAGCTGGGGCTGCCCCTGGATCCCTGGAAGTGTCCCAGGCCAGGTTGGAAATGGGGGCTTGGGGAATCTGGGACAGTGGAAGGTGTCCCTGCCCATCAGGACTACCCAACACGTAAATGTAGGCTGGGGTTTGAGAAACACATCATCCTGGGGAAAAAGAAAAAAAAAAATCACTCTGTGGTTGACAATGAAGAAATTAAAATCTGTGTTCAAAGTTTGCTGAGTGTAGCAGCAGCTCTTTAACATCTCAGGAAAAGGACAGAGAACCACAGAACCACAAAGGCTGGAAAAGACCTTGAGACCATCAAGTCCAGCCAGAACCATCCCTGTGCCCACCATTAACCATGTCCTCGAATTTTTGAGCACTTGCAGTTTTTTTAACACTTCCAGAGAATCTGCCTCTGCTCTGGGCAGCCTGCTCCATTGCCTTAGGTTGCAATACAGGGAGTGATTTTTATCTTCCCACAGCCCATCCTCCCTCCAGGAGATATCTCCTGTTCATGGCCACTGAGTCCCAGGGCATGGCTGATAAAATCACATCATCCCACTGGGAGATGCTCCAGCCAGGGCAGGAGCCAAGCCTTTCCTACCCAGATCAAAACTGAGATTTGGGACACCAAGGCACCTTCTTTCCACTGGATTCCAGAGGAAAGCCAGACCTTTCCACACCATCCCTGGAGCTTCAGAGGAAACTGCCCCTTCTCCAGGAGCACTGCTCCAGCTGAACCACATCTGCCCCTGCAGGAGGATGCAGCCACCATGGAATGGGACTGCTGCCAGCACCCTGACTGAGTGACGGGTGTCAGCTTGGATTCTGACTCTGGCAGGGTTTGGGATTGTTCTGTGTAATGCTGCATTTCTATTGTAATTTTCCTAGTGAAGAACTGTTATTCCTAATTCCCATCTCTTTGCCTGAGAGCCCCTTAATTTCAAAATTATAATAATAATTTGGAGGGAGGGGGTTTACATTCTCCATTTCCAAGGGAAGCTCCTGCCTTTATTGGCAGACACCTGTCCTTCAAACCAGGATATCCATGAAAGAATTTTTCCTGCTGTCTAACCCAAACCTACACTGAGAGTGAGGGCAGTGTCTGGGTGAAACCATTGTTCTGCAAACTACAAAAAACTAACTGCATTGCAGGAGCAGTGGCACTGAAGTGGAGTTAATGCCAAGGCAAGGTGAGATTTGTGTCTAAAATCACACAAATTGGTTCTACCCCTCTGAGGATGACACACAGAGACAAATCCAGCCCTGCTGCCTCCTGCCACAGCAAGGACTTCATGCAGGCATTTTCTGCCTGCCTCAGGTTCTGGATTTGTATAAAGTTAAAAAAAACCCCAACAAACTGCAGCTGAATCAAAACTGCTGTGTTTTGCAGGGCTTCTAGGAAAGCTCTGGGGACTGCAGCTTCCCCACTATTTTGACACAGAACTTCACCTCCGAGCTGCTTCTCTAAAAAATAGCCTGAAGTTTGCTCAAGAAGTAACAAATGTTTTGATTAAACCAGCCTGAGCTTGAAACCAAAGGATAAACTCAAGAAGTATATGTAGTTTCAGATCTCACATAAACATTTCAAATGGATTTTTAATTGAGCTCTCTTTGGGTCCTCTCACTTCCTTGAGAAACAAACTGTTGCATAGTTTAGAAAGGCAGCTTATACAAAAATAAGACACTTGAGGTGTCCACAGCCACAGTTTCAAAGTTTGATGGGGCAAATGCATGTTTATACAGCTGATTTACTTGTACAAGGATTTTCACACACAAAAGTGCACATTACTTGAATGCATTGTGAGTTCCTTAATCCTGAAATCCTGGCATGTTTCACTTCTGCTGTTTCCTTTCTGGTCTCTGGGACAAAGAATAACACAAAAATTATTTCTTCCCTTCTTCCCCACCGTCACCTTCTGTTTAAAACAAAAAAATAAAAAAATAAAATAAAAAAAGAGGGATTTTATTTCAGTGCCTGGTACATGGGGGCCCTGCAGAGCTCTGCTGTGATGGTGTGTGAGCTGAGTTTATTTGGCCATACATTATTCTCACTTGATATTTACGTGCTGCTGTACTGTGGGAGAAATTAATCACACTGCATTTATCAGAGATAAGCTAATCCAAGCAAAGCCCGTGGTTTAGCAGGCCCAGAGCCTCAGAGCACTGCAGTGAATTATAACTGGGTTTGATTAAGAGGTAATTAGCTAAACCTGTTTACCTTAACCTCTGCTGCAACTGTTGTTTTTACTAGGAGAGGAGTGTCATGAGATTGTGCCTGGGACACAAGTTATGGAGCACACACCACTTCCCACTGTCCAATTTTCATCTGTTATCCCAGGAAGAGGTAGAAAGGTCAGGATCAGATTGCTGTTGTACAATCCTCCTGAGACCAGGGCAGAAAGTTTCCTTGACAGAGACAAAATAAGCCACGAAGAACAGTAGTTTATTTTTCAGTAGGATGGAGGGGGAGTCAAAAGAACACATGTCTACAGCCCTAGACAGACTTTTGCAATAATTCAACTGTCTCAGTAGATTTGAGAGCCATTTGAACTCGCTGAGCATTTTGCAGAAACAGGGGAGAGTAATGCCAATTTGCTCCAGACTGCAAAGAAAAAAGAGCTGGGTGGATATATTTTTCCAGTGCACTGCATTTTCATGAATTATTTCTAAATGTATTCACTCAAGAGAGTTAAAAGGGCCATAGGAAACCAGGCCTTAAATTGCTTTATGGTCATTTAACTGACCAGTTTAGATAACTTGGTTAAAATAAGAGTTTAGATCAGCCTGAACTTTTGGCTTATTCATAGAATTCACTTAATTTGCAATCACATTTGAGAAGGGTGTAGATTTCTGTTCCTTGCCTGAGGGAACACCAGCTTCATAACAGAGGGCAGACAAAGTAAATGTGAAGAGATAAGCTTGGTCTACAGTTCTTTTGGTCAAGCACATGCAGATTTATTTTTTTTTAATTCCCCAGTTTTGATTCCTATGATATTCTAAAAGAGCACTCACCCACACACAGGCACACAAATAATGGCTTTTACCCAGCTTGGTGGCTTCAGGTCACATCTTCAGTCATAAGTTTTACCGTGGGCTCCCTCACATCCCAAAAAAAAAAAGATTTCCAACAAGCCCACGAGGTTTCACCTCATACAATCTGTTTCTGGGTGAGGAGAGATTTTTATTCCCTTTATATATATAGTAATTTATATATATTCCCTTTCTATTTTAAATCTTTAAAGCACAACCAACCCAGCAAACTTTTTTTTTAATTGCTTATCCCAAGAGGGCTCAACCTCAAAGATCCAGGGCCTGTATTGCCAAACAAAGAAAAAGAAAAAAAAGAAAAAAAGGCAATTTCACACACAGTTCAGGTGTTTAAGGGGGAAAAGGATGCACCAATTGTACATGGAAGCTCTGCCATAAAGCTGGCAATTTAACTGCATTTTTCTGCCTGCTTATTGCTTAACTTTTGCTAAGAAGAGAGAGCTGTAAAGGGATATCACTAATTCTTTCAGCAGGAAAGAACAAGTGCTTTTCTTTTGCTTCCCTGAAATCTTATTGGCACCAAAGGGGAGAAGTACTTGAAATATGGTAGATGTTTAAAAAAAAAAAAGAAAAAAGGAGGGGAAAAATAAGGGATTGACTTGCTGTTCCATGGGTTTTCTGTGTGGTTCAGCCTTTTTGTGGGTCCCAAGGAGCAGAGTTTTACATCCCTGGCGTGGTGGTCAGCCCAGCTCAAACCTCCTGGGTAACCTCTGGGCTGGCTAAAGCTGATTTCCCACCCAGGTACTGGAAATGTCAGTGTTTAGAGGCACAGGAAGGGGTTTTCAGGCTAAAAATGGTCTGTTGGTGGCATATTGTTAGAGTTTCTTTGGGGCAGAGGAGTAGGTGCTCAGTCCTTTCTCTTTTTTATTTCTGGTCAGACTTGATTTTCAGTGGAGCTCCTGGGCAGAGAGAATAGAAAACACTGGAGATGACACGTTTATTACCTATTTATTGGGTAGTTTTCTCCTTTAAGTCAAAGTATGAGACTAAAAGAGAGAGAAATTTTGTCTGCTCACGTGCACAAGTGAGTTGTCCATGCAGGCAGAAACTTGATTTCCTCTACAGGTGGAACTGAGTGAAATGCACAACAAGAGCAGTTTGGAAATCGGGGGGGGTGTTATTTAGCATTTTAAAGAACCACAATCCATCTCACAATTTTTTTTTAAGGGATTTCGCTCAACCCTAGGAATTATTTTAAGCATAAAAATTCAAAATTGTTCTGGGCTTTCTAAAAGAATTAGGGGTGTTCATGAGTCTCATGGGTGTCAGGTAAATTGCTGGTATCTCACAGGCACTTTCCTCTCCTTGGGCAATGGCATAAAAGTCACTTGGTACAAGCTCAGTTGCTGAAATGCTGTGATTGCAGAGGTTCCTGCCAAATTATACAGGCTTATTTTTTCCTTGATGTGAGATTTTGGAGGGAGGGAGGGAAACATCTTTTCATTCTTGGGTTGGAGAGCACCCAGCTCAGTATTCATGTTTCTGGCCACTGCCATTGCACAAATGAAAACAATAAAAATAGCTTTAAATAATAAACAAAATAATAAAATAAATATCACAATATAATACATTTTAGATGTTTTATAATTTCATAATAAAACTTCAATGACACTATCCCTTTGATGTGCATTTTGCTATGACCAGATATAAACAAAAAATAGGTATCAGTACAAAATGATTACTAAGGTCTTCCAACCCACAAAATTAAACAAGATGCTAGCTCCAAAAAAAAAAAAAAAAAGCAAAGCAATTAATTTTGAAATCAGTTGTGTTTGGATAAAACTCTGTGTTCTTAGAAAGACTTTCCTAAGTCCTGGCATCTTTAGTGGAACAGAAATCCATGCCAGTATGACAATATTAATAAAGTCCATCAAATACAGCCAAAAGTTGTTATTCATCATAAACATAAATGTTTAGAGGCAGAAGGGTAGATCTCAACTAGAAAAAGGAAAATTTTAAATGGGTTTTTACACAAAATTTTATCATTTATGTTAAGAATTTAGAATCAGTGTGTTCACATTGGATGTGATTGCTGGCTCCTGGTTTTTTAGGCCACGTGGATCAAAAAAGGAGCTTTTCACTCATTTAGAAAGAAAAAATCCTACTAGTTTCGATAAGACAAATATTTTTAAAATCAGGCAAAAACTGCAGGAGTGAGAAATAGATATTGTGAGTGTCCAAATTTGTGTGTGTGTCTCTTCCATCCATCACCTGTGCAGACAACTGACCATTCACAGCACCAAAGATCACCTTCTGTGTCAAAAAAAAAAGTATTCTGAAGGGACACATCTTGGCTGTTCATGAAAGAGGTTTTACTGGAAGCAGTAAGACATTTCATGCTGGTTCCCCCCTTTTTATGTGTGCTCAGCTTCCATTTCTCATTTAATATTGTTAATTATTCCTCACGTTGGATGTGTGAACTGCATTTGCAGTTGCTCAGGTCCTGTGAGTGTGTGACTTCACAGACCCACACTGGAATTGTTTCACATTTTCCCCCACATCAGCAATTCTGTGCTGGGTTTCGAAATCCTTGGATGCTTTTATTAGACTCCTTTTTTTTATTTTTTTTCCCTTTGTAAGCCAGATCCTTTAAACAAGATTAGTCAAGGCTGAGCCTGTGCCACTGGCTTCCAGTGCCAGTTCATGGGGATGTCTGGTGGCAGAGCTGGTTTTCATGCTCACTCTCATATTCATATTACATTTTTCCACCCAGGAGTACAAATTCATGAGCCTGGAATTTTTCCCTCATGCCTCCACTTTTCATGCACTGTTTTAGAGGGCTGTTTTTGGGACAGCATCAAAAAACTCCTTCTTACCTCAAGATAATCACCAAATGCATTATTCCTTTCACTTTTAGATCACTTTTAGACTTTCACAGAACAATCCATGCCCAGAACAAGACAGTTTAATTTTAAAGCATCCTTAGCACATCTGGATATTTTACACTGAGAAATTCAGGCACACCATAAAAGCATGAGAAAGCACCACATCAGTCTGGTGAGGGAAAACCACCAGTTAAGGTTTTCCAATTGAGGAAAACCAGAAAAATCAGAGTAGGTGGTGCTGGGCAGAGAAAAGTGCCTGTGGATTTGCAGTGCAGGCACACACCTGAAATTTTCACAAGCCATAGGTGTGGCAGGCAAGCTGAATTATTGGCTGCAGTCTCCAGTTTGGTGCATCTGGTGCCTGAGGTCCAGTGCCTCTGACTGTGCTGGTGGTGACTCCAGGGGGAGAAGGATGCCTGTTGAATTTAGGAAAAACCCCAAAAAAAAGCCTGCTGAATTCAGACAAAGCCAGAAAACACCTTTTGATCTGATAAAATCTCTGCTTGGGTCACAGGGAACAGGACACAGAGGCTGTGGGAGAGCAGTGTGAGCTGCAAGAGGAATTGCAGCACTGAGTGCCCCCAGTGCTGTCAAGCCCACCACATCCCCAGGTGTGGGAAATAGAAAAGGTGTAAAACTCTCAGCAAGCTGTGTGAAGCAGATCTCAGGATGGAGAAATGCAAGAATACTGAAGATGCAAGGACAGAGAACAGCAGGGCTGTGAGCTGTGCACAGATAAGCACCAGGAAAATATGGTAAGCAGCAGATATGTAAACTTAATAATGAACCTTTATCCATTGTTTTAAGCTGCTACAAGCATTGCTCAAAGCAAGATATATGTGTGGCTTTATTAAATGTCCTGAGCAAACACTTGTCAGCTTTTAACATTCTGCTGTTGGTTAGAAAGTTGTTAAAAGAGTTTGTCACAAAGAGAACTTGGTGTGCTGTACCAGCAGCTGAAGCTGTTCCATCTCCCTTGCCTGGTTCTGTAAAATGAGAGTGATAAATGTGATGGACTAAAAGCTTTGAGACAGCTGCTCCAGCATCCCCATCCTGCTGTTTGCTTATATATTTAAATGTAAATACAAAATAAGAGAAAAAATATATCCCAGGAAAAATCAACACCCACGTGTCACATCCAAAAGCCTTTTGAACAGTTTTGAACACTGCACTACTGCTTGGGCACCCATTCCAGTCTGCTGGAACCCACAAACCTGGGAGTTTTGAGCTTTCTGTGCCTTCTGGCACTGACCCCCAGGAGAACACTGCTTTTGACTTGGGGCCTTGGAGAGAAATTCCAAATTTGAGTGATGGAGTCAAAATCACGGGTGTGTAGTTAGAATAGAAATGTGTGATCTCACATGGTGTAGGGTTTGGAATTTGGGGTTTTAGAATATAGTGATAGGTATGGGGCAAGATGGAGGATCTTGAGTGGTGGCTCTGTCTTCATCCTTCTTCTTCATGCTTTCAGGCAGTAGTTTTTGGTTGGACAGTTAGTGCTGCACTGAGGGTCACAGGAGTTTGGTTATTGGGTCAAAAATATAAATAACATAGGTGTTAGCTCTCTGTTTGACTGTTAACTTTAAAAGACCTGGTAACTGACTAAATTCACCTCCATTTTGCTGCTTTTAGCTCATAGCTGGAAGTGTTGCAGAACTCTCTGTACTTTAGATAAGATTTAATGAACAACCAAGCCCAAACACGAGAAAATTCATGTTTTTAATCCTGACTCTGAGTGAAGGCAGGAGAAAATGAAGACAAACCACTAATTAGGTGGTGCAGTTAACCCATTAACAAGTGGTGTTCCCATGTGAGGACTGAGCTCACAGCTTTCAGATTATGAGAGCAGCCAGCCCATTCCAGTGAAGCAAACATCCAATTCCAACCCCGAGGCCGTTTCCTCCTGCCCTGTCACTCGATGCCTTGGAGAAAAGATTGACTGGAAACCATGAGGAGAGATGAACCAATGGACATAATAAGAGCTCAGGGAGAAAAATTTTCTCTCACATTGTTTGTCATTTCCAGAAATGTCCCTGAAAATATCACAGTGCTCAAGGTACCTGCCCTGGGTTCCAGCTGCAAGGAAAGCTAAGGTCTTGTGTTGCAGTGCAGGATGTGACCAAAGTTTCTATTCTATCACCATCTTTAAACCTGCTGGGCAATCATTTTTACCTTCCCACAGCCCATCTTCCCTCCAGGAGATATCTCCTGCTAATGGGCCATCTTTAAACCAGCTGGGCAATCATCTTTATCTTCCCACAGCCCATCCTCCCTCCAGGAGATATCTCCTGTTCATGGCCACTGAGTCCCAGGGCATGGCTGATAAAATTCCATCATCCCACTGGGAGATGCTCCAGCCAGGGCAGGAGCCAAGCCTTTCCTACCCAGATCAAAACTGAGATTTTGGACACCAAGGCACCTTCTTTCCACTGCATTCCAGAGGAAAACCAGACCTTTGCACATCATCCCTGGCGCTTCAGAGGAAACTGCACCTTCCACAGGAGCACTGCTCCAGCTGAACCACATCTGCCCCTGCAGGAGGATGCAGCCACCATGGAATGGGACTGCTGCCAGCACCCTGACTGCCTGACGGGTGTCAGCTTGGATTCTGACTCTGGCAGGGTTTGGGATTGTTCTCTGTAATGCTGCATTTCTATTTTAATTTTCCTAGTGAATAACTGTTATTCCTATTCCCATATCTTTGCCTGAGAGCCCCTTAATTTCAAAACTATAATAATTTGCATGGAGGGGGTTTACATTCTCCATTTCAAACAGAGGTTCCTGCCTTTACTGGCAGACACCTGTCTTCCAAACCAGGACAAACTGAATTTATTTTGTGGTATAAGAACTAGACTCATTGTCTCAGCAGGTGCCCTTGTGTCCCCTCCATGTCCCTCTGCAGCAGCTGCTGACTGCCCTCACCTCACAGCACAGCTCACCATCCATAAATATTTTGGGCCACAAAACTGGATGCAGTCCACCCTGGCTGATGCCAACCATCCCAAACCTGAGCAGTCGCTAATTGCACCATGAAAATCACAATATTCTGCAGCAGTGCACTATGAAAACTTGGGGAAATCACTCAGCAAGCTTAAAAGGATGTTTGAAAGCCTCTTATTTGGAGCAAAGAGAGGGTGCAATTAATTCAAGGGCTTGTCAGACTGCAGGCTAGCTCGAGGCTTTGTCTGAAGACAGCTTGTTCACAGGCAGGGCTTTTTGGACTGCTTTAAACAAATATGTTTTGTTTCCCACTGGCTTTCCTAGATGTAGAGCTCAGAAATAAAAATAATAATAATAGAAGACATGTTTTTAAGCAGTCTGGCACGCAGAGATGGAGCCCATGCTAAAACCTTGCTCAGTACTTGAGCTCAGGCACATTGCATAAGTGGAGTGAAGTTCCAGGTATTTCAGTCCCTGAGCTTCAGAGGTGTTAGTCAGACCCACTCTCTTGATTTAATTAAATTGCCATGAGAAACTTCAGGGAGGGTGTTGGGAACCACTGTTTTAATCTGTGTTTCCAAGGCATTCTCTATCCTAGCCTGCTCTCCTGCAGAGATAAAACCACTGAATTGCTAAACACGAATATTTGTGGGCTTTCAAGATTCTTTGCTTTTTGCTCCAAACCTAAGAGGAGAGGGAGCTGAGCTATGAGTTTGCAAGATTTTATTGTTCCTTTCTTTATTTGTTTTTTCATCCCCAAAAATGCAAAGATTCAGCTGTAAGCACCTACCCAATAGATAATGCTTCTGAAAACGAGATCTGAGTGAGCTGTGCAGAAAAAAAAAAAAATATATTCCTGGCAAATTTTGGGAGCTGAGTTCCCCTCACCTGTGCACAGAGCTCTCTTGCTGTGTGGAAAGGCATTTCCTCACAGGGCCTGTTCAATGTGTCCATTCTGGTGATGTTTTGCTGCTTTTTTTTTTTTGCAGAAATCATCTCCCATGCACTGAAATATTAATTAAATTCTTCCCTTTGCTGCCCAGCTCTGCTGCCAGTGCACAGGTTCTGGCTGAAGTTTGGGCAGGGGGTGGAATGAGGCAGATTTTAAGGTCACTCCTAACCTAAATCTCTGATTCTTGTGATCTTTTCCTCCCAGCAGCCATTTGGTGAGACCCTGTGGCATGCAGGGAGGGCCAGCTGAATTTCTGGGCACACCCCATGCACAGGGAAAGTAAAAATTATTTGTGCAACAGAAGGGAATGCAGCAAGCTAACCAGCTAAAAATGGAGCCCCATCTCTCTCTTTACAAGGCCTTTTGTGCCCAAATCTCCAATTAAGAACAAACACCTAAATTATTTTTACTTTTAACCCAATAACCAACCATCCGCTGTGAGGAATTTTCTATCCAATCCATTATCAAAAAAATACCACAATGAGGAATTTTCTATTCAATTACAAAAATACCACCTAGACTCATGAAGAAGAAATAAACCTCCACCCCAAAACCTCCATCTTGCTTTATACCTATTACTATATTCCAAGACCTTAAACTCTACATTTCCCACCATGTGGTACTACACGTTTCTATCCAAAATAGTCAGTTCTAGCTCTATCACTCAATTTTGGAGGCTTTCTCATGGTCTCAGGTCACAAGCAGTGGAAGCCCAAACCCCCCAGTTTCCAGGGTTCCAACACTCCACCTTCCCATCAGGGGTTTGCAACCTGACAGGTCCTGCCCTTCACCTGCCTCCTCCAGTTTCAGAATATTTGGAGATTTAACCCCTCCTTCCTGCACCTTTTTTAGGACTGTTTCATCCCTGGGAATGCCTAGGTGCAGCTGAGCCTCAAAACCCTGCTGTGCCCAAGCTAAAATTACACTCTCTGCTGCCCTTTATTACATTTATTGCAGCTTTTCCTGTGGTTGTGCCACTGCAAATCACACTTCTCACCTCCACTCAAAATGCTGCTGCTGCTGCTGAGCATGGCCTGGTCCTCCAGCAGGAGCAGCATCCTCTACATCCTCATCCTCCTCCTCCTCTTCATCACACATCTTGCTGCCTGACATCTCATTTCTGTGTGACAGAAAGCAGGGAGGAATTGTTAAAGTTGTAAGTCAGACCCACAATGCTCAGAAAAAAAATAAACAAAACAAAAAAAAAAAATTCAAAAAAACCAACAAAAAAACCCCAACAAAAACAAACAAAACCACATAAAAACCCAACATGTGACTGCCTTGGAAAAAATTAAATTAATCACCAGTTTTACAGCCACCTTCTCACTGGTTTCACCCTTGCAGCCATGGAAAACTCAGACTAAACTCTTTAATGTGTGCCTTACTGGGCACTTTGCAGCAGCTGGATCTTTCAAGGTTTTGCTATTAAAAACTCACTCAGAAAACGCTTTTTTAAATCTTACTTTTCTAATATTACTATTCACAAGGCAGTGTGTGCAACATAAAAGCAGGCAGCCTGACGTGCCAAGAACTTGTGGAACTGCAGGTTTTGAATCTTCCTGGGTGAAACAGCACAAAAATCACAGAGTCATGGAATGGTTTGAGCTGGGAGGGGAGCTTGAAGTCTGTTTAATTCCACCCCTGAAGGGTTTGCAGCTGCTCTGTTTGCTCACGAGGAGCCCCCAGGTCTCTCAGAGGGTTTGAGAGGAGTTTCCTGCCCTTGCTCCTGCCTGCCTTTCCCCCCAGGTGGGGTTTGCAGCCTTGGCTGGGTGTCCAGATGAGTAAATTCATCACAGCTCCTGGTGACACGCCAGTAATTGCTGCCCCAGGTCTGGCTCCATCACCTGCCCCTCCCAGGAGCACAGCCCTGGTTTAATTCCCTCATAATGCACACCCAAAATGAGTACTAGCCCAACTGTCCCCGGGCAGATCCCTGGAGGAAAGTCTGTGAGGAAGCAGGAACTGATGAATAAGAGCCCAAAAAGCACAATAAAGCACGAGTTTGTAACTCTTTGTTGCTCTCTAACACACGGATTTATTTTTTAAGACATTAAAGAAACAAATTTAGGATAAAATCTTGCTGCATCCTCTGTTCCCTCACCCCCTCAGCTTCACAAAGACCTTGTTGGGCAGGTTTTATGGAATCATGAGATCATTAAGGCTGAAAAATAAGTTTCTTTGGTGTACCAGCTTCCACAGGAAGGGGTAGGGTTTTGCAATCAAAACGCCAAATATTACAGTCAATTTTTTTTTTTCAATATTCAGTAGGATCCAAAATTACTCAAAATGTGCTCGACATCCCTGGTTCCAGGTCTTTCTCTCTCCAATCAGTGGGTGGATGGGGGTTATAAAATCACTTATTTCCAGCTGTCTTAGTTTGCTCAAACAAATAATGTTGTTTCCATAATTTCTGTGCTACAGAGTTCCCTCTGGACTGGCTTCTCTCTCTGCCTTCAGTTCTGTGCAAAATACAGTCCCAAGCCTGCCCCTGGACCATTGTTTTTGCAGTTGAGGGCAGAAAACTACATTAAAATTCCTAGTCTACAATGCAAGACCATGGTCAGCTGCTTACAAAGGTTTTTACCCAAGTAAAATGAAGAAAAATTCACATTTGCATGTCAATTTTTTGAATATTTTTTCCCTAACAGCACTTGTGAAGGTTTCTTTAAATACTTTTTTGGGGATCAGAGTGGCTTACATTAAATATTAATTAAGCTGACGATTAAGCAAAAACAAGTTTAGATTTTTTTTTTCCAGCTGAAAAATTCAAATATATCCAGGCCAAGTGTATCCAGCCTTTTACTTACCCCATCAGCCCCCCCCCAAAAAAATTGTGTTTTCAGCTTCTCAGCCCGTTTGACTGATTCCACTCTTCTGAAATTCTGATACAACATCCCCAAACTCCCATGGGACAGCAGCTTGGGTGCTGCTAAAATGCAGAAATCAAACTTTATTAAACTGCATTTATTTTCAATGCAGTTAAATAACTAATTTCAATTTTCAAATGTCTCAGAATAGCCTGTATCCTAACAGGTTTGTTTTGGGGTTGTTTTTTTAACTCCTTTTCAGACTTGAAAACCTCATTTCTCCCCATACCACACACCTAAAATAAATCTGCTTAAAGGTAAACTTTGATTAACACAGCCTTGGCAACTTTTCAGGGGACCCTGTGCCTAACATTTAACAAGGAAACAAAACCACTCGGCCAAGCACTCTTTTAAAAACTGACTGAAAACTCATGGGTGAGATTTGTTGGTAATTCAAACTGCAGAAATATCATCCTGCCTGCAGCCTGCTAGGAGACATTACACATGCTCTGCTGGGAGTCAGATGGATTTGGAGAACAGGGCTTGTAATTTCATTTATTTCGTTTTTTTCAAGGCGCGGTTCACGCAGAGCACACGTGCAGTGTGCACTCACTGTGATGTTAAGTGCCAGAAATGAGCTGTTGCTCATTTGGAGAGGTTTGAGGGGGTCCTTCCCCCCCCAAAAATGAGGATTTTCTTTTGCAGTTGTGCTGGGAGAAATTCAAATTCAGTGGGGAATTCAAAACAACGTGTAAGCACCAAAACTTCAGTCCCTAAATATCAACATCTTGATGGGAGCAAAAGAGATGCTGAGCAACATGGGCAGAAGAAAACAGACGTTTTTATTTCTGAATATTGTGTTTATTTTATTTTTGAGGGTGCATTTGTCTCTGACTCCATAATGGCCTGTCTCTGAGCTACCTTTATCCCAATATCAGGTCACCACCTCATCCAAAAATTGCATTTGGGGGGGGATTTTTTAAAGAAAATGGCACAACCATGAAAGAGTCCCCTCCAAATAAAACCAGTGTGGCCAATTTTTTATTATTATTATTATTATTATTATTATTATTATTATTAGAGCTTTCTCTGGTAAGCCAATTCCCTATAATAAGAATTTATACATAAGAATTTCCTATAGAAACAAACTATTTTGTGCCATAAAGCACTGGAACAATGTGGATTGAGAAAACTTCAGATTCCTACATTGCAAATTTGTTAATGAAGATATTCCTGGCAACCATTAGAGAATTAAAACACACAAAAGATTAAAAAATAGTGATGAAATCTGTTCTTCTGAGACTCAAAAACAATTGTAATTTTGCTTTTGATTTCCTTAAAATTTAAAAGGAAAATTTCATTTTTTTCAAGGGGAAACAAAGGTGGAAGTCCTTAATCACCAGTCAGTTCTCAACCTTTTAAGGAACAAAGAAAATTCAGTTTTAAAATCTCTTAGCAAGTAGGAGGCATTGTAAGGTCGTGCACATTGGAAAAATACTGCTGCACAGTATATTGCTATTAGCACACTAATCTGAAAAATTAGGAAAATCCCCCTTAAGAAAAAGAAGAGAGATTTTACAAAACTACATTTTTAGTTTTCTATGCTGCTGTTCTTATAGTGCAGGGAGGGGCTGTGGGGGACAGTGTTATATTTTCCATCAGTTACCTGGAAGCAGATTATTTAGATAATCTAAATTATCCACAGTGTGATTTAGGCTTTAATTCAGATTTGTCCGTTCCGAAGTTTTCTGAAATTAAATTGAAAGCTTTTCATTTAAAAGCTTGTTTAGATATGGCACCCAGAACCCCCCCAAAAATAAGAAATTCCACTTTATTTGGGAATTTATTCCAATTCCATTTGTTTGGGAGGCAAAACCCAGCGAGGCACAGCAGGAGCTGGGGGAATTCTGTCACACAGTGCAAAATAAGAATAAAGTAAATTAATAGAACTAAATAAATGCAGCTGGAGCTCTCTGGAGAGGGTGGAACCAGAGACCTGAAAGCTGCAATTGCTCTGGCACCACTTCTCAGTGGTAGCAAGCTGCAGAAATCACAGACCCATCAGGATCTCCCTCAAAAATAAAATTTCCTCAGCAAGCACAAGGCATTTCCCACCTCACATGCTCCAATGCAATTTGGTCTGGAACATTCTACAACTTTTTTTTTTTTTTTTTTTAAACACTCGAAAAAATTCACTGGGAAATCCCTGCAGCCTTTCCTTGCTTCATTCTCTACCCAGCTAAATAATAATTAAATCTACCAGAAACAGGTGCAGTTGTCAGTCTAAAATTTTACCTCTCCTATGCAGAAAGTTGATGTTTCACCTCTTGCCCCCTGGAAAATGTTTGTGGTGTTTCACAAACCACAGCTCTGTGACACACCCCCAATGTGGCATTAAAAAAAAAGAAATTAACACTTTGGGGAAAAAAATATTACCCTAATTTTTCCGTGTAATATATATGTATTTTATGTTTCAGCAGATTACTTTTCACAGGAAATGCCAGACAAGGCGAAGGAATAGTTAAGAGGGAAATAGATGCTATTCTGCAAAGTAATTGGCAGTAGAGAGAACTTTCAAGACTTCTTCCAGAATTTTCAAGAACATCCCTGAAGGAGGAATTCAAGAATGAAAGGTGTGATGGTAGAAAGGGCCACCAGAAGAGAAAAAATAATTATGAATAGAGCCAAAATTATTCCAATTTTGCTGAGATGGCAGAACACTCATTTGGAAAAGCTACAGTTATACACGTGAAAGGGACAAAAAAAAATAAATGTAGGTACCATAAGAAATAATGTTGTTTACAGCTGGAAAACAATTAATCAAAGAAAAATGTGGTGGCACCATGGAGAGATCTGTGCAAATATCTCTTGAAATGTGCAGGCACGGATGAGAGGAGAAGCTGGCAGTGCCTGGCACACTCATTTCAGAGAGGGCACACAGGGAAAATAACTGAGAGACACATTTCAGGAGTGCACGGGCTGAAAGAGTTTTTGCCTTGTGTTTTCCCAAAATAATTATTAAACCACAGACTGTTCAATGACCCGGCAGCAATTAATTAAGGGCTATAATGCCTAATTTTATAGAATATATTAATAAATCCGTGAAATGGATTGTCACTGGGCAGTATGGCAGCCCAAAAACAAATCACAGGTCCAAAGTAATGTAATTACCTCAAATAGAGGTAATTAGAAAAAAACCAACCAAACTGAAAAACCCTATTTTTTTACGTTTTTCTTAAGCTTTTTCTTATTCCTTTCTTTGTTTCTATTCTTATTCTGATTTCTTTCTATTTCTGTTCTTATAGTTTTTCTTACTCTTACAGTTATTCTTGTTCTCATTCCTTATTATTTTTCTCATTCATATTATTATTTTTCTTATTCTTATTATAGTTCTTTTTTTAATTTTTTCTTTTTTCCTTATGCTTTCATTTAAGATTTTCTTTTTCTTAAGCTTTTTCTTATCCCTTTTTTGTCTTTTTATTCTTATTTTAATTTTCTCTTATTCTTATTCTTATACTTATTCCTATTCTTATTCTTATTCTTATTCTTATTCTTATTCTTATTCTTATTCTTATTCTTATTCTTATTCTTATTCTCATTCCTCCTTCTTCTTTTTTTTTCTTTTTAGTATTCTGTTCTTTCTTAAGTTTTTTCTTATGCTTTTCCTTATTCTTTTCCTTATTTCTACTCTTTTTATTATTTTTATTTTCCTATTCTCATTATTACTACTCTGAGTGAAATTCTCGTTCTCCTCAGAATCATAGCCACTCTTACAACATTTTTAACTGGTCACACAGATAATTTTATATACCTAGATATATTTTGTATGTCATATACCACCTATCCTAAGGTTAGACAGTTACTTATGAACCCAGCCAAACCCATTATAACATTCCAGGCCAAATATTATATTTTTATTATGTATTAGAATTAATAAGATAATGAAAACATCTTGCTTTCCAAATAAAAATTAAACCAGTATTAACCAGTATTGATGTTCACCACAGAGAGTGAGTAATTTATAATTTATACAATAGGAGGAAAGGAGTTCAAGCAATAAAATTCTTAGATTAATAAATTTATCTTCATTTTGTGTGCATGAATTCTAAACTGCTCAGATATTAAAATCTAAAATTACGTGATAAATTATAATTAGCTGTGGGGGAATAGTTCTTTTGTTGTTTGGGTTTGGGGTGGGTTTTTTTTCTTAATAGAGAACTGAAGATTTTTGACAAGCATTCTGTTTGATTCTTTGGCAAATCAGCAGCAAAATCCAAGGCAAGTTTATTTTACTGGACATGCACATACCTAGGCTTGCTGACCAGTTAAAAATTGTTCTGAAAGTACATTTCTTCAATTTGTCCCTGGAAATCTCTTCTTATACATTCAAAAGCTGCCTTACACAAACCTTCCCATAAAAATTATTTCAAATTTGTGGAGGCTGCATCAATCCAGCAGAAGGGCTGAGCAAATGGGTGCAGTGCACCCTCAAAGAAAATTTATTTTTGATGTTAAAGCACTTGAGGAGACCTTGAGGATAATCAGGGACTGTAGTTAAGAGCCTCCATCCACGCTTGGATCTTCCAGGATTTTTTTAGGAGAAGATAATTGAAGGGTTGCTATGATTAACCCAATGTCAAATTAACAAAATGATACCTGACTCTTTTAGCAGCAGTTTGGTTATCCCATAATGGTATTTCAGACCCTGTGCTCTAACTTTGTTTCAGGACAGGATGCAAAAAGTGGTTTTTTCTTCCCCTTTAGGCAGACCATGCCCCATGACTCTTCCCTTATTTAACATCTCCTCCCAAGCATGTTAAATATATTGCTCTTTGCTGAGCTCTGTGGATAATGACTTCACCCCAGCGTCACAGAAGGAATAGTTGACCAGTGTTTCCACGAGCTCAGTCCTCAGATGCTGCTGCCCCCTCTGCTCATAAATTGGTAATTGATTGAGCATTTGGTTACTCCCTAATTTGGTATTTCATACTTGCATTTCAGACCTTGAAAAGGCATTTTTCTTTTTTTTTTTCTCTCATGCCCTGAAGCTTATTTCTTTTAGTACTCTACCAGTTATTTAACAAATACTCCAGCTCCTCCCTACAAACTTTATTTCTATTCCTACATCTTCCTACCCACAACAGCACTGTCTCTACCATATTTCAAAGCAGATTTCAAAATTGGATGCTCAGCTCCTGTTTCTCACAGAAGATTCATGTTTTTCTTATCACATCTGGAAAGTTTTAAAAAAAAAAAAAAACCCACAGGTTTTATTTTCCCTTGTCTTTTCAGTCTGGTGTGAGCCAGTGAATGCACAGCTTGTTCAGTGCAAGCAGAACCACATTTGACTGATTGAGAAGAAGGCCCTGCCTGCTCAGAGCAATGAATCTGTCATCCTGGGGGAAGCAAAATGACAGAAATGACAGCCAGCATGTAGGACGAGGATATGGAGAGAGATGCTGTGCTCCTTGCTCATAGTGCCACTAAAATGGAAAAGGAAAAGGAAAAAAAGATTGAACAACAGCTGCAAGCATCTCTCTTTTCAGCACAGGAGCAATTGCTGCATTGTTCACTTGGAAAAAAATTAAAATTATGCAATGCCAGGAGAAAGTGCTGTCAGGAATGGACAAAGGCAAAAACACCTTGCTCCCAGCTCTGTGCTGTACAAAGGGCTGAGGGCTCTGTGGTGTAATGCAAGGACTGGCCAGAGTGACATGTGTGGGGAATACTGATGTTATTCCTGCATGGAATACTCTCTGGGCTCAGTCCTATTCAAACTTCCCTGTGTTGGACCAACTGGAATCACATCTACACTGCAGAAATGGACACAACAGGGAATTATCACCACGTTATTATTGAGGCTATCATGGAGAGCCAGTGACTAAAACGTGGAAAAGAAAGCTTCTCCATTTTTTTTGAAAGCTGCCTGTGTTTCATTGCAGGTGGGATGAAAGGGGCCAAAAAGGGCTGAGATAATTAAAAGTGCCCAGCCAGGCTACTGATGCCTTGGGGTGGCTACCTAGAACAGAGGCTAGACCAGATTGAGAGAATAAAGTGAATATTTATTAAAGACCTTCAATAGATTCACTTTGGGCAGTCAGAAACCTCCCAGAGGCTGCACCCAAGATGGTCATGAGTTTTTCACAAAATTATAAGTTTGATAATTTACATATCAGGGGTTAATTCTCCAATTACAGCTTCAGGTAATGAAGTAATTTACATCCCAATTTACTTTTGTTTATACTTTTGGGGCTTTGAGGCTGCAGTGTGTCTCTGAGCCACAGACCCAGAGAGGAATTGCTTTCTGACCAAAATGTGAAGACAGCAACTAACACTCTGTATGGAGTTTAGAGTTATACATTAAAGCAGGGTTTGAAAAACATAGAAGCCAAAATATTTTAAGGAGTCTCTCATGCAAAGCAGGGCAGGAGTTTCCTCCTGCACAGCCACAAAAAAAAAAAAAAACCACTCCTTTCCCTCCCTCTGTGAGGAGGGAAGGTTTTATCCAAAAAAACTTTTGCAAGCCTGAGGAGCAGGAGTTGTGGCCACGTTTGTGGGGAGCTCAGAAGGGCAGGATGGAGGTGATTTATGGGCAGCCCTGTCTTTGCCTGGGTCTCTTGCCATGATGCAGGCCAGTTGCACTCGTGATGGATGGAGGGGGTGCAGGGGGAGTGGGAGAGGCCCTGTCACACATCCCTCATCAGGTTTTCATTTGCCTGAGAGTCAGGGCTGTGGTAGCAGTGGGAAAAGGGGCTCATCTGAGTGTTTGTTTTTCTAGCCTGCAGGGCTCTGCTCCTCAAACGTGCTTGTGTTTGATAAAAGGTGAAACCTAGAGCTTGGGAGCTTAAAACAAAATAAATAAATAAATGAAAATGCTAGGCAGGCAGCACAGGTCTTTGATGAGCCACACAGAACAGCCTTTGAGCACGGTGTGCCCACCACGTGAGCCCCGTGGAGATGCTGGGGCAGTGTGCCAGAAACACCCAGAAAACCCCTGAAGAACAGACCCACATTGCACCCCCACAGAAAATGGCAGCAGTTCTACTCAGGGTTTGGAAAATCAGGCCCTTCCCTTGTTCCTGGTGGATGGAGCACACTCACACAAAAGTACAAATAGTCACAAAGATCTCAGTTGCAAAATCATGCCCAAAACTCAGCACTCCTCATTTCTAAAGTTCCACTCCTTCCAGTGACAAGTAAATAAATTTTATTATCTAAAGAGCATTTTTTAAAAAAAAAACAGATAACCTCTAAAGCTTTAAACTTGTTCTGCTACTTTATCTCCTGCAGCAGGTCTGCCATCCCAGACACACACAAATCAAGTGGGAGGATGGTGCTTTCAGCTCTGTGCTCCCTAAACCAGCCAAATAAATTTAGGAGCCATGGAAAAGGCACCAGAGGCTCCAGCACTGCAGCCCAGGAGCTGGACACAAGCAGGGGATGCAGAATGTGGGATTGGCACTTCAGACATCTCCTGAGTGAGGGGGTTTGTGGTGAATTTGTGCACCTGAGAGACCCTCCTGATGGCACCAGCCCTCAAAATATCAGCCCAACATCTGTCCATGTGGCTCTGCTCCTTGCTGAGCCTCCCTCAGCACAATGAGGGCTAATTAAAACCACACAAATCTCACAGCCCAGGTGTGCTTCGCTCTTATTAACGATTTTATGTTAATTAAGGCAGAGAAGAGGGGAGGGGGTGGTCTCTCATTAGCAGACACGAGGTGGTGAAGCTCTGCCCCGGTGCTACCCTGAGCATTCTGCAAAAGTGGGGATTGTTTTCCACATTTCCCCCACCAGGGCCTCACAGGCTGTGCCCATCCCTTCAGCACCAGTGACCAGCAGCCCCCAAAACCTTCCTGAGACCCCTGCAACCCCCCTAATTAGGCAGCCAGGGAAATATGAAAGCAAAAAAAAAAAAAAAGCCAAGTATAAATAGGAATCCCTCACTTACTGAAGGAGCTAATAAGGCCTGAACCTGCTCTGGTTTATACTTTATCAGATAAAGTAAAAAAAAAAAGACACACAGTTTAAACATATGCTTCCAATTTTCTCAGAACTAGTAAATGGAAAATACTGCTCTGTCATTAACCATTTTCATATTTATTCTGCAGTATATAAGGTTAGAGGTGGGTCATGTTTCTGTGGCAACTATTGTGGAAACAAGAATTCTTTGTGCCACAGTCTTATGTTAATTAAAACTTATAGCATGAAAACACCTCAAACTACTTCAATACAAGTTATTTAGTTCAAATGCAGGACTGAGTTAGTCATTCAAGTCATATATAACCTGCAAACCAAAAGAAAGCCATATTTGGATTCCCTCAAAGAGAGTTACCTTTCTTAGCTTCTCTATTATGTGAGAAACATGAGTTAAAATACTCTTTTTAAAATGAAGCATCGCTGCTATTATCTCAAATGGATATCCAAGAACCTGCCAAGTTTGTTGGGTTTTAGGTAGAGAAATAAACTTGTAATAATGCACTCAAAAATCTATTCACTTATATTTTAGAGAAACCAGAACATGTATTAAGGAGTTTGGGGGTTTTGGTGGGGTTTTTTTCCTTTTTTTTGGTTTGGTTGGTTGGTTGGTTGGTTTTGGGTTTTTTTGTTGTTTTTGGGTTTGTTTTTTTGTTTGTTTACTTGTTTGGGGGTTTTTTGGTTGGTTTTTTGTTGTTGTTGTTGTTGGTTTTTGTTTTTGGCCTTTTGGTTTGGGGTTTTTATTTCTTCCTTGCAGTTGCATTTCTTCCCCAACCCACTTCTACACAAATTCCTTACTTTTAATTTGCTCTGCTGAGAAGTTCTACCACTGTAGCTGATGGTCACAGGGATCTGTATGATTTACTGGCTGAAATCCAGGTTGGTCCAATCCTCCTGAAGTGCCACCATCTATTAGATCAGGTTTAATCCTTTTCATACACATGGGTTCAGGAAACCTCTTCTTGCTTAGACTGCCAGAGCAGAGGAAACTTTGGGTTCAGACTTCCCTGAGACAGCAGCTGCACTCTACAGAGGGGAAACTTCAACATTCCTTTGGATTTTCACAAAGACCTATGGAAGGCGTAAGATTTTGTGAGTGAAACACCTTTTGTGGATAAAATGCCTTATTTTTTGGACCAAAAGAAAGTTTAAATCCAAGTAAGTTTTTATTCTCAGTGCCCCCATGAAGAAAAGGGGAACAGAGGCTGTGTCCTGAGACTGCTTTCTTTGGTCTTCCTGAGATTTTTTTTAATGTCTCCTTTGAGACAAGGAGATCTATGATGTAATTTTGACAAAACTGTAAATCCAGTGGTGATGTCAGCCAGGAAAAATCCCAACAGCCAGGTACCAGGAGCTGCCCACTTTGCAGTGCTGGACAGCAAGATGCTCTCAGTGGTTGATTTGGATATTCCATGCATTTCTTATTTGCTAAAGTAGGTGATCATCAGTTTCCAGTGACTTGTTTTGACCCTATTCAATGGAAAATGAGGTGCTATTTCTGGCAGGCTTGTGAACCTACTGTTTAGCCCTAAAAGTTTTGCAAGAAAAGGGATAATAAATAGTTATTCACTTCCACTGAATAGCTTTGTAGATTATGTGCTGAGGGCAGTAACAGCTGCTTCTCATTACCAAAAAGGCCTCCTACCATGTGCACTGCTAACACACCAAGCTAAGGTCAAGCCGAGTAGCAGGTTTTTTGTTTTTTTTTTTTTCCCCCAACATTGTTTAAAAGCTTTTAAATAAAACCATATTAGAAATACAGTCACCTCTGGTAACTGGTTTTCAAAAGTAGAGTCAGAAGAGCTGCGAGGATTTTTTTTTTTTTTTTAATCTTCTTTGTTTCTGATTTGGAAGGATTTTTCTTTTGTCTGTTAAAGGCTGCCTTTATGCTGCTAAACACTGGAGATTTTTTTCCTTGCAGTTCCTGAAGCCTTTTTTAATCTCCTCCTTTTTTTTTTTTTTTGTTGTGTTTGTTTTTTTGTTTTTGTTCCTTTGTTTTTGTTAGTCTACATTTTCTTCACAAGAGCACTGCCACAATCCAGATGATTGTCCTGAATGCAAGGCCATCCTCAGAAAGCAGAGCTGACCCCAAATCAGTACAGAGAACAACAGAAGAGGACTGTGGCTTCCTTCTAGAGCCATCTTCTAGATGCCATCACATGTCTCTGGATAAATAATTCCATGAGGGGTTAGCACCTGCCCCAATGTAAGCTCATTAAGGGGCTGCTGTAATTCATAATAAAATTGTGCAGTCTCTTGGAAGAAAGACCACACTCCTGGCAGAGGGTCCAACCCAGAAGATATAGCAAAAAAATCCCCTCTGTCCTGGAGGCAATCTCTTTTTCTGTAAATGTTTGCATTTTTCCCCCTTTAATTTGGAAGAAATCTGTGAAAATAAAGCAATCCATTGCACTAACTGTGACAGAGAAAGGAAAAGCTCTTTGTACTGATAGGAAGGAAAAATAAGAAGCCACAGCTCTGCTGTGGTTTCTAATTATAAAGGGTCTGCTAAAATCAGTGTAATCAAGCAGAGATTCTTGACAAAGCTGCCAATTAGTACCACTCCCTTATGACCCATGACATTACCTTTTCCTACATCAAAATCCACTTAATGCTGATATTACCACAAAGGTTCGCCTTTTTTTTTCCCCAGTTGTTCCCAGCTGGTTCTCAAAAATGGGAGGAAGGAACATTTTTTTATTGATAAAACGGCAAGCATTTAGATGTAATATTTACCCAGTCAAATATTACTTTTCTGTGGGTAAAAAAACCAACTCAACCAGAAAATTTTTACCCCTTATTTTCCTTCATTTAAGTTTCCAAACTGCCAAGGCTTACACGACAGAAATAGAAAGGCTTTATAAGCTGCTCAAGTTATTTGCATCTCCAAAAACTTCTGTAGGGCTCTCAGCAGTTATCACTGTTGTTATTTGAATTTGGATTATTCTAAAGACAGATCCAAATGGTTTAGTTCACCCAGCCATGAGTAGAAAAATTGTCATAAATTGTTGGACACTGAAAAAAATGAAAGAAATTGGGTAATCTGTTGTACTAGAATAAATTATTTTAGGGGAAAAGAGAGGGGGAAAAAACAACCAAGAGAAACATGAAGGAAAACTGGGAATTCCTCATTAGGGAAGGCTTACCCCAGTGCAAACCTAGTTAATAAAGGAGATGGAAGTGGAATAAATCTTGTACCAAACAGGGACACTTGGTAGCAGCAAATGAAGAGACAGCCAGGTGAGAGAGGTGTAGGGTTCAGCCACGAAGAAACAATAGCAGTAAAATCTTATCTTATGACTTTTTCCAATCCAAAATAAGGATGGTGTCCTGTCCTGAACAGTGCAGGAGTAAAAAGGCTCTCTTGTCATGTCGTTGCAGAAGTAGATGCTGCAGGCAGATATTCTACAATAAACCACGGGAGGCATTACAATAAAAGTAACAATTGTTACTCATTAAAACAAAAACATCAGTAACATCGGGGCAATAACTGAACTCCTCACAGGTAGAGAAAATTACCTTTAATGAAGTTCTGAATGATGATGAAATTTCAAAAGTCTAGGAAAAAAAATAATGTCGTGCTAGAATTTAATAAGCACACCCAACATGCCACAGGAAATCACGGCCCAGCCAGCATGATTTTGATCTAAATAAAATGTGTGAAAGGCTGATATGAGAGGTATTAACTTAGAAAACAGCAGCATGGTTAATCTCAATGCCAATCATCTTAGTTTTGTGGGAAATGTACCTCGGCAGGAAAAAAAAATAAATTTTATGTCATCATAAATATTACTGATAAAGGAAAATATATTCACTTTTCAGAAACAGCGGCACTACAGAAGCTGACATTCTTCCCCAAGCCTAGGGCATGAAAATTTGTTTGCTTTTAGCCACAGCTTTGCAGCAGCCTCTTAACAGAGGAAATCCATGAGGAGGAAAGGAGCAAAATTCTCCCCAAAACCTTTATGCACACATGATGTGCCTAGTGGAGCCCTAATCAGAAACAATGTCATGCATTTACCTTAAGCTGCATCCTACCCAGAAAATTACAGGCCCGTGGATATTTTAATTTTCTGGTATCATGGAAAGCCACCAGGAAAGAAAATAACGAAGCATAAAAGTGCATGGAAATCCAAGCCACAAGCCACAGTACATCTCCCAGTGTGCAGCAACCATGTCAAAATCATTTCATAAAAAAAGTGGGGGAAAGGCTTGCAGCCTTGTTAAGAATTTTCACGGCCTAAATCTTATTTTCTTTTTTCCCCCTGTGAAACTTTACCAGTGTGAAGGATTCCTTGAAAATTGCTAAGTACAGGCTGGAAAAAATCAACTGCACCATGATGAATCCAGATACCATAAATATATTGCTAATCTATGTGGTTTGGAAATTCAATTAGAAGGAGATTAAGAATTAATAATTCTTGCATTCCACAAAGCAAAATGTGTTTTTCCCTAAATATCCCCAGAGCACTCCTAATTTCCAGACATACCACAGCCTTCAGCTCATGCAGCATGAGTATGTGGCTTTATTCCTATTGTATAAATTCTGTTTCACTCGTGTTTCATGGACTCCCACCAGTCTCTGGGTGTCTTGGAATTCCTCTGAGTTTATTACGTGGGAAATGGAACACTGAGCACGTAAATATTTATTGAAAGCAGGCAAATAATTTATTATTTTTTAATTTTACGGAACTATTAGATTTTTTGGACAGACAGTTTTAGCAAGTGTTCAAAACTTCTACATAGAATGGTTCTGGACTCAGGATACTGTTGCAATAGAAAAAATAGTGAAAATTACTCATTACAGTCTTTACTTGTGGTTGAGGTGGATTTGAGTTACACATTTTCATGGAGATCTGCTGATTCCTCGTTTGAACCTGGAAAATATTTCTCTGAACATGCTGTGACCTTATTCTACACCTGCCTTCACCTTCACAAAAAAATATTTATCAGAAAACATATATTGCTGCTCACCTGGTAATTTACTTTTATTTATTCAAGTTGCAAATAGGATACATGTGTCTGGAGATATACACACTGACGATTTTTCTTGACATATTAAAATCTAAAATTCCAAATTTTGCAGCAGGAAAATGCAGTCAGGAAGAGTATCAGGATTTCAAATTAAGTCCTGGAGAGAGAATGAGGTAAAAGCTTTCAAAATATCTCTTTCCTTCTCTACACAACTGAGCAGTTCACTTGAGAGAGGGAAACCACAGAGTTGCTGAGCAGAGGCAGATTGGGCTGTGGGAGGAAAATTAGAAAGCAGTGCTTCTCCAAAGTGCATTCCATGGCCAAAAATAAACCTATTTTCAACTTAAAAAAACACAGGGTAGAAGTAGTGAGCGGGCCACCGAGCTCAGCGTTGGCCAAGCACTCCCAGATCTTTATGCAGAGTGTGCAGCATATCCCCTGGAAATAAAATCAGACATTTCTCTGTTTCAGTGACTTGCCAGCTGGCATTTTGAATCTGGCATAGGTGATGCCCACCACACTCTGCCTGTCAGCAAACAGCTCTGGCTGTACTGGACAGTTGAGAAGATAAAGAGTTGCCATCGCCCAGAAAAGGACAAGAGCTGCTAAAATAGCCACAGTCTATTGCAGAGAAATGCATTTTCCCAAGGAAATTGGTTAATCACGTTGTTAAATTTGGAGGGTATTTAAATGTGGATAAACTGAATTATTTATCATTCAATTTACTATTAATTTATGATTAATCTTTCATAGATGACTTTTAATTGTCAGCTGCAGGCAGACGTGATAGCTCAGTTTGTCCTTTCTGGCACAAAGCCAAATTTTACTATCAAAATTTAGGCTGCAGGTGTTGGAGGCTTGAATAAAAGCTGAACAGAGGAGAGCTTCCCCCTCTTGCCATCCTGATGGAAGAGATATTTTCTTCTGGCTCATTTAGGGGAAGTAATGTCTCCAGAGGTAAACAGCTGCAGGCAGAAACTCAAAATGAAGCCGGACAAAAAACAAAACCACAAATTCACCGTGGGCTCTTCCTCCAAATGCTTTCAGAATTATTAAACCCCATTCAAACTATATTATCATTTTCTGGTTTTTCTACAGCTAAACCTTCACATTGTTGAGCATTTCTGATCATCTCTGAAGTCCACAGAGCTTAGGATAACCATAAATAGCCAGAATGGATGAATGCTGCAAAGTCCACACCTTGCAATCTTCCCAGACAATTGTTTGGGTTTCCAAACTAGCATGAATATATAGAATTTCATTCCTTTAATTTACACCATTTTCTTTCCCAAGAACAATTCAGTTTTAAAACAGAGGCTTTGTTTCAATAATTAGTTGTGAATACTGCAGAGAATAATGGATATATTTCTTCAAAATAGCTAGGAAAAATGAATTTTATTTAATTTCAGATGTGGCTTCCTTTTCTCTCTCTACCTGGTTATATATATATATATATATATATATATATATATATATATATATATATATGTATATATATATATATAATTTTTTTTTAAATTTGTATATTGATTGCCCATAAACCTATTCTTCTCTTGTTTTTCAGAGTGATCACTCACGAAAAGTATAACCTCAAGAAAAATATTTGCTTTAACCAACCTTTTTAAATTTCATATGTTTAGGGATGTTGGAAAGAAGTCAGATTTTTTTACAATTAAACTGTAATCTTCAGAAAGCATCTTTATGTGCACCACTTATGTAAAGGAAGGTGATGTGTTGAAAATGTAGCCAAGGAGGTGAGCTCTGGGAATGGACTCTCTTTAAGCAAACTGAAATCTCCCATATATATATATATATATATATATTTATATATATATATAAATATATTATATATATATTTTATATCTATATAAATATATAGATAGATATTATATTATATATACAATGATATTTATATTATATATTATATATAATGATATAATATATTATATATATTATATATTATATACTATATATATATTTTATATATATATATAAATATATCAGTGCAGCACCCACAGAGGAAGAAGCTAACTTACTGAGTCCCAAAAAAGTTAATTTGTTGTATGTACATATTTTGCACAACCAGCTGGAAACATTACAATTTGGGCTGTAGGGTATTTTTTTTAAAAAGCCTGAATTTGGCATACAGCAACGCTTCATTCCCTGAACCTTCTCTTCAGCTGAATTCCTAAAAACTCAACTGCCAGCAGATCTGTGTGACCACCATAGCAGAGGAATGATCTAGAAGAATTAATTCTCCCTATCTAAGCTCAAAAAAACCCTAAATACCTTAACTGCACACAGCTGTTTGCACAGAGCTTCATAAAATTGCATTAAAAGAAATTTTTCTTCTGGTTAGGTCCATTTCACCCACACTCTAAACCCTGGATGGTGACTATGAAGCACCTAAATTCCTTTTGAACTTTATCTCACTTCACATGATATTTTAGACATAGTCCCCTGCTTCAATATTCTTATACCTGTTCTTCTGGTTTGGTCTACAACTTTATTTATTTATTTATTTTAAAATTTATTTTAGTTGTTTATTTATTTTGCCTTTGAATACATTGCAAAGGACCTTGAAATGGATATTGAGAATTACTGTAACCCCAAATTCTGCCACTTACTCTGAGCTCTTGGTCATGTCATCGGTGAAACGGGAGCAATGACAATAATAGAAAGAAATGGTAACTTTCCTCATGGTTAAAAAAAATGTTTATAAAATCTTTAAATTCCTGGTGTTGCATGAAACCACCATATATCCACTAAACAAAGAACAACACTAAGAAATCTTTTAAAATTACTCTGGTACATGCACCCACCAGCAGTTGGTTTGGTTACTTGTAGACACTATTCCACAAAAACAATAATTTTTTATGACAAATGAAAGCAGCTCTCATCCAGTAGCCCAGGAAAACCTGCACAAAGTGAGTTCCTAAATGTTCCTGAGCTAAATAATAAAGCATATTAATCCAAATTATAATCTCAAGCCTTTCAAGGATGAAAACTATTTTTGCTGCAGACATTCTATAGTGGAACGGGGATGAAAGTTTAAAAATATTTTGTATTTTTGTTCACAGATCCTGCAAAGAAACTGGTGAAATCCTGAGCTCTGGCATGGAATTATCCTTCTCATACACTGATTCAGTGCAGTCTTATTCCCCAAAGGACAGCTGGGGCAAGAAAAAAGTGAAATTCCTCAGAGATGAAGACAGAGTAAACTGCAGAAAAGCGGATTCAATATCAAGTAGCACTGTTAGATTCTTTTTCAGTTTGAGAAAATAATGAAGTGACTCTAATAAGCTGAGTCTTTCCCTTTTGGGGGGTATATCACATAACAGGAAAGGAAATCAAAAACATTTGTCTGCCTAACACGAGCACAAAACATATTTAATGGCTTTTGTTCCTCTGAAATGTATTTGATGCAGGAGATGAGAAAATACTTTTTTGGTGTGAATTAAAAGCCTGGTGAAACAAGACATGGAAAAAATCAGGAATGGAGTCACATAAAAGCTTGTCTCACTGCTACACACCTGCTGTCAAAAGATATGTCAGAAAGGCACATAATTCTCACTCAAGGCTGCAACTCTGATTAATCTTACCACAGCACTCACCAGTGAAACAATATATTTCACAAATTCCAAGCAATGACTCTGAAAAAGCTTTAGCAACAGCTGGAAAACTCCCAGAAATTCAATATATGAAGTTTGAAATATTTTTAAACTAAGTGTTGGCAGATACTAAAAAGAGTTCCAAATCTCTAAAGCAAAATAACCTATTTTTCTCATAGTGACTTCTATGGCTCAAGAATTAAATCACTGTAAGACCAAGAAACTTTCAATGCTGGGGTGGAAGGGGATGGGACCATCATCAACAATAACCTCAACTCTGAGAATGATGAGAAAAAAAGTCTGTGAAAGACAGGTACAACCTAGAAAGGGATCAAAAAATGAAGTGATGTCAAAGTTTTAGAGAACACATGTGACACATTACAAATGGCATCATTTGTGTCATTTTTGGTGCATAAAGAAACAACTTTATTACCATGCACATGAAATCAAAGTCAGCTGAAAAAGCCAAAAAGCACCTTTGTGGCACCACACTGGAAATATGTATTTAGAAAACCACTACCTCGCTTTCCACCACTCTTTCTGCAGCATTTTGACAGAAGAGACACGAGGAGTCTGAGCTTACAGAGAATGCCAAATGCAAGGGAAGGTGAACTTAATTTTTGTTCTGAGAAAAACTTTAAAAAAACCAAACAAACCCACACCTAGCTGGATAAATGCACAGATGATTTAAAAAAAAAAAAAAAAAAAAAGAAAAAAAGAAAAAATACCAAAAAAATAAAATAAAAAACACTAAAACCAGAGCAGAAATAAATATAGATTTGATTGGCAAAGCCACAATTGAAAATATTGATGAAGCTGCAGTAATCACAGGCCAAAAGCTAAGCCTTTAAACTCTGTTGACTTTTACCTCATTTTAACACTCCTATTTTAACGGGATTCTTGCAAAATATTAAATATTGCACAAAATCTGTACCATGCAACTTTATTAGGGGAGCCATATTGGCCTCTAGTGGTGTTTTTATTACTCTTACCACGTCATTGCTATTATTTTCAGGATCCCTGTTACTTTAGGGATCTTTGGGACTTGCTGAAATAATAAAATATCTGGACTACCTCACTCAGTCAATACCTGGAGAGTACCTTGGACTCTGCACAGAAATTACTGCACAAATTCCAGTGTACAAACTTTGGTCACTTGTTGAGTGACCAAATCACACAAAAAAAGCTTTGGGCAAAGAGTGGCCTAGAAGGGATAAAAGAAACATCTGAGGCTTCTTCAGTAGGAGAAGGGAGTGTAAAGTAATTTTTCTCTTCAAAGCAGCTTATTCCATAGGGAGTCATTAGTTAAAAGGGTTTAATTACTCTTGTAAGCAGCTTTCAGAATTGACTAGGCCTAGCTAACGTTCAATCTATGCCCACAGTTTATGCACACAGTTTGTGCTAAATGTTACAGGTGGGTTTTTATGGAAAATTTCATCTTTTGCCCTTTTACAAGGGAATAGACTCATGGGGGATTGTGACAGACCCCAATTCTGAGCTGTCACATTAAACATCAGCCATTCTTCTGGCAAGTGCATCAACAAGGGTGGCCATCAATTCTTGTTGTTATCACAGTTCTCAAAATACCTGCTGGTATTTAATATATATATATTTATATATATTATATATATATATATATAATATATATTTAATTTAATGAAATTCTGCAACAGAGGAAGGTCCAAGCCCCATCCAGAAGAAGCAGAAACTCAAGCAGATTTCCTTTCCCATTGGTCCTCCCCTCCTGGAAAGTGAAATAACCCATTTTGGGAACGCTCAGAGCTTGTGCTGAGGTGCATGGAAGGGTCAGGGACCCTCCTCAGGTCCAGCCCCATCCCCCTGGGCCCCCACCCTTCACTGAGATAAACTTGCATGACAAGCTTTGTCGCTTCCTGTGCAATCCTCCAGAGCTGGACCCAAGCCCTGGCACTCAAATTCACATCAACTGTCTCACGTTTTATTTATTTACTGCTTCCTGAGTTGTTAGTATAATAGCCTTCCCCGTTTAAAGTCACCACACACAGGCCAAAAGAGCACAACAAATACCTCTGAAAACGGCCCATCTCCTTCTGCTGTGAGTGCACCCTCTCTGCACCATTTCCAGGGCTGGCATAAGGTGATTAATTATATATCAATTATTATATTAATTATGTACATGTCAGAGAGTGCACACGCCCATTGCTTCTCCTCCTGGCTAAACTCTCACTGGTACCCAAGATAAAAACTACACAAAGTAAACACATTAACATCAAGGAACAGGATCCCCTGGGTCCAGAGCACACTTGGAGGGACCAAATCCAAAGATTTTTCATCCCTTTCTGCCTTAGCTGTTGGAGTACAACAGCTTGAGGGTAACACTGATTTTTTTCCTGTGTGTGGCAACTCCTGTCAAGAAAGTTTTGGAAGGTTTTTTTAGGTTTTAAAGGTTTAAATCTTGCCGTGTGCCTGTGAAGTCATTATCCCTTCTGCGCTGTGCAGCAAGGAGGGCTCAGGTTCCTTCTCTCAAAATCATTCCAGTTTTAATGTAGGTATTGTTTAACACAGAAAATAGAGAGGGACAGGGAAGTGGAAGGGAAAGGGGGGAGGGATTATGACTCATCCTCACTGCCCCTGCTTCTCCTTCTCCTTCTCCTTCTCCTTCTCCTTCTCCTTCTCCTTCTCCTTCTCCTTCTCCTTCTCCTTCTCCTTCTCCTTCTCCTTCTCCTTCTCCTTCTCCTTCTCCTTCTCCTTCTCCTTCTCCTTCTCCTTCTCCTCCTCCTCCTTTTTCTTATTCCTTTATTTCTATTCTTATTCTGATTTCTTCCTAATTCTGTTCTTACAGTTTTTCTTACTCTTATAGTTATTGTTATTCTTGTTCTCATTCCTTATTCTTTTTCTCATTCATAGTCTTTTTATTATTATTTTTCTTATTCTTATTATAGTTCTTTTTTTAAATTTTTTTCTCATGCAATCTTTTAAGATTTTGTTTTTCTTAAGCTTTTTATTATTCCTTTCCCTCTTTTCATTCTTATTTTAATTTTCTCCTTATTCTTATTCTTATTCTTATTCTTATTCTTATTCTTATTCTTATTCTTATTCTTATTCTTATTCTTGTTCTTGTTCTCATTCCTCCTTCTTCTTTTTTGCTTTTTCTCATTCTGCTCTTTCTTTTTCTTAAGCTTTTTCTTACTCTTTTCCTTATTTCTACTCTTTTTCTGATTATTTTCCTATTATTATTATTCTTATATTTTTGTAGTGCTACTCCTCCTTCATCTGCTTCAACTTTTTACAGTTCTTCCAATTACTCCTATTATTTTGATCTTTTTGTGGGTTTGGGGGAGTTGCAAGCAATTTTTGCTGTGGGTTTTTGGGGTTTTTTGCTTTACTACTACTGTTTCTCAAACCCAGCTTTCTTTTGTTTTGTTAGAGTTGGGTGTGTCAGAGCCCAGCAGTGTGGATTCATGTTCTGGGAGCAACACCTCCTGTCTGTGCCCAATCCTCATGGAAAAAACTCCAAAGGACCAGCATGGAACCCTTAAAAAGAGGAAGTAAGGTGAGTCTTCCTCGCCCTGAACTCTCGACCTTTTCTATCAATGACAACAAATTTGGCTTCTGGGAGGAGTCAAATTTTCCAAAGAATAAATTTCTGCTTGCATTGTTCATGTTTCCTTGAATCTACTTACTAGTTTCATCTTTTCCCATTGCAAGCATTACGAGCAAACATAGGATGACAGGCAATCAATTATTTAAGTTTCAGACAACTATGTCAAGCCTGGTTTTCTTCTAACTTTTAAATTATTTCCAGCAAGGCCTATCTATCCATTTTCTTTTTAGTTAATTCTAGTAGATGACTAGCTTTTAACTGAAATCCTGATTTTTCTAAGATTAGTGTTTCACCGGGTGCTCAGGTGCATTCCCCGCTGTCCTGCTCCAGCTCTTGCTCGCTGGCTCCTCCCAGGACTCCTCCCAGCTCCTCTCACCTTTGTCTTCAGACACCTCCTGCCCAAAGCCCAAGTGTCCTGCAGCCACCAGCCTCTTTGGGTGTGTTGGGTTGTGATCAGAAATGTGGATTCTGTCCCCATCTGCTGCAGCCAAATGTGGCAGTGACCCTGATTTCCTAGCACATATTATCTGCTAATGGGCCATCTTTAAACCAGCTGGGGCAATGCCCCTGATCTCCTGGCACACATTATCTGCTCATGGGCCATCTTTAAACCAGCTGGGCAATCATCTTTATCTTCCCACAGCCCACCCTCCCTCCAGGAGATATCTCCTGTTCATGGCCACTGAGTCCCAGGGCATGACTGATAAAATTCCATCATCCCACTGGGAGATGCTCCAGCCAGGGCAGGAGCCAAGCCTTTCCTACCCAGATCAAAACTGAGATTTGGGACACCAAGGCACCTTCTTTCCACTGGATTCCAGAGGAAACCAGACCTTTGCACATCATCCCTGGAGCTTCAGAGGAAACTGCACCTTCCACAGGAGCACTGCTCCAGCTGAACCACATCTGCCCCTGCAGGAGGATGCAGCCACCATGGAATGGGACTGCTGCCAACACCCTGACTGACTGATGGGTGTCAGCTTGGATTCTGACTCTGGCAGGGTTTGGGATTGTTCTGTGTAATACTTCATTTCTGTTTTAATTTTCCTAGTGAAGAACTGTTATTCCTAATTCCCATCTCTTTGCCTGAGAGTCTCTTAATTTCAAAATTATAATACTTTGTAGGGAGGGGGTTTACATTCTCTGTTTCCAAGAGAAGCTCCTGCCTTTATTGGCAGACACCTGTCCTCCAAACCAGGGCACTTGCTTGCTGCCAGCGTCCCTCTCCAGAGCCCACGGCTGTGCCTTCTCCTGGGCTCAGCCACTGCTCAGGAGTTTTTCCCCAGTCCAGTAATTCCTTGCACTTCTCCATGTCTCCCTGGGACAGCTCCTGCTCCCTGCACTCGTCCCAGTCCCAGACTGTGGGGAGCACTTGAGCTCTGCCTGGGACAGCTCTGGCTCGCTGCGTGACTCCAGTCAGAGAAATCCCAGCAGCTCCCTGTTGGAGTCAGTGAGCCAGGAGTCTCCCTGAATTCTTCAGAGAAACCAGACTGCAGGGATTGAATTAAAGCCTTTGGGTAAATTGAAGTATGCTAAGCCACTCACACATAAAGTAGAGGCGTAAGTTTAAGTTTAAGTTTTAGGATAAGAAAGTGAGTCAGTGAGTTTTAGATTAAGCTTAAGTGCTTTTAGTGAGTAAAAGGTCTCAGATCCAGAGTAGAAGTACAAGTTCCAGTGAGGGTTTAAAAACATGCCAGTGTTCTCACTGGAGGCTCCAGGAATATAGTTTTAGATATAATAGAACTATAGGGAGGAGAAGGAGAAGGAGAAGGAGGAGGTGAAGGAGGAGAAGGAGAAGGAGAAGGAGAAGGAGAAGGAGAAGGAGAAGGAGAAGGAGAAGGAGAAGGAGAAGGAGAAGGAGAAGGAGAAGGAGAAGGAGAAGGAGAAGGAGAAGGAGAAGGAGAAGGAGAAGGAGAAGGAGAAGGAGAAGGAGAAGGAGAAGGAGAAGGAGAAGGAGAAGGAGAAGGAGAAGGAGAAGGAGAAGGAGAAGGAGAAGGAGAAGGAGAAGGAGAAGGAGAAGGAGAGAAAGAAAAGAAATGTTGCAGTCAGGAAATGTGACTGATTCTGGCAGGACCCACATGAGCTGCACACAAATAGCATTTATATCTACACTGCAACTGCAAATTATATTACAGTCTGATTAGGTTTGCATAGAAATTAAAGTCGAGCATCCAGAGAAATGACCAGCAACAACCAGCAATCAACATTAAGGCCATTATTTAGCTATAAATCCAGAAAACAGTGGTTTTTTTCAACCTCATCCTCTATTTTATTGCAGAGGTTTTTTTACATCCTAGAGATAAATCTAGAGCAAGCAGGAACAATGCATTCAAACAATTTTGTCTTCCAAAGCACTAGACAAGTTTGTAAAGGTCATTCCAATGACTCCAGGAAAACAAAAATCATACCCTCATTGATGTGCTTGCACTCCTGAGACATAAAGTCTATGTACTGAGCAAGAAATCTTCTTATCAGTTAATAAAGAATAGATTATGATTTTTATTTTAAACCTGCTGGTTTTTCATTCCAGGTGTTCTCATTATTGTTTCAGTGGTTGTGCCATAAAACAAATAAACAGATATGTGGGAATGGCTGTCTGAAGGAAAATGTTTACTGTTCTACTCTTTCTGCCAGGGATAATCCTTTCCTCATGAATCCAAAGAAAGCATGCCTGTAGTCACTCTGCCTCAGTACAGTCCTTTTCAGAAAAGTCAAATATTGATGGCTTTGCCCAAGAAGTGTCATGGACTTATGGATAAAACCTCTGTGTGTGTGTTGTACATGTATTCACACACATGAACATATGTGACTTGATTAAAATAATGAAAAAGCTATTTCTCACCCAAGTACAGCAGGAATTTTACAATTATCTCTGCAAAGAAAGCTGTCCAGAGGTATTGTTGCAAGGCAAGTAGTTAAAAACCTTAGATTTACATAGCAGATCATCCTTTGCCCTCTCAAAGTGCATCTATTTGCAGGAAAGAGTGCTAAAAAAACATGCAAATCCTGATTCTCCTCCCTGTGTGGCCAATTTTGTACCATTCAAATTCAGGTAGCATCAGTGTGACTTTCACATCAGCAAAACTGATGGGAAGGAAACAGAAACCATGCTGATTCCACGGGGATGAAAAGCAAACCACAGCCCCAGTGGCTGCAACTACTATTCTTATATTACTTACATGAGATTCACCTGCAAAATGATAGGACGGTGTAGGAAAATTTATCAGAGTAAAATCAAAGATTATTGCCACAATTGGAGGCTGCTAGGTAGGAAAAGTGTCCTTCCACCTAAGACACCACCTCCCTTGTGGTCTCTTTAGATGTTTTCCATTGTCTTTGGTGCTCAAAAGGGAAAATCAACTCCACAGGTACTTTGTTGCTTTGCAGTTGTGAATCCTGCACAGGCAAAGGCAATAAATCCGTATGTTTCCAGCTGAGCCTGTTTAAATTGTGACCCTTTATAGACTGTGACCAAGTCTGAGGCTAACCTGAGACTGTGTTGAGTAGTTTAGAAAGCCAGAGGGGTCTCACTGAAGCTTCTGGCTCAGCACAAAAACCTTAATATGCTGCAACAGTGGATAATAGATGATAGAGTTATGTAGAAACTGTACTGGCAATGAATCTAATAATAGTAATTCCCACAATAAAAATCACTGCGTCTTACTTCATCCCCAGGCTGGATCAGCCTCAGGGGTTGCCCTGATCCAGGTGCAGTGTAGTGGAATTTCAAGAAGCTCCCATCTCTCTGGGCTGTTCAGGTCCCTCTGGTTGCATCCTTTCCCTCCAGCACATCAAAAATTTGCAAATAACTAGTAAAAAATGAACTGAAATCATAACCAGGGAAACTGCAACCCCCCCATCCAAATCACCTATAAAAAAATCATCTCTTTTGCAGTAAATTTTCAGTGGAATTCTTTAAACTGTGAGTACATCTTAAGCTCATCAGTGCTCAAAGGGGCATTGTGTCTGAAATTTATGAATCTTCCAAAGCCATCTGACCTTCTTTTTGATATGCCTCATTTTCATGAGCGTTGCTTTCCAAAGCAGGAATGGCAGATGCTTTACACATTTAATAAATTGATCTCTCCCAAGCTATATCTATATCTATATTTATATTTATATCTATATTTATATCTATATCTATATCTATATCTATATCTATATCTATATCTATATCTATATCTATATCTATATCTATATCTAATCTATATTATCTATATCTGTATCTATATTTATATATCTATATCTATCTATATCTATATCTATATCTATATCTATATCTATATCTATATCTATATCTATATCTATATCTATATCTATATCTATATCTATATCTATATCTATATCTATCTATATCTATATCTATATCTATATCTAACTATATCTATATATCTATCTTGTTTAAAACAGATGAAATAGTTACAATTTTTCATTTAACTTCATGACCAGCATTGATTAGGTCATTTTGATCTAGATATTTTTAATAGAAAAATCATTTTAACGTGGTCTCAGCACAAAATCAGGGTGGCTTTTCACAGTCAGATTTTGTTTTGATTAATCACTTGTAACAATGTAGAAAGTGAAAAACATTTTCAGGTAGGCGCAGGGCTGATCTGACAGTGTTTCACTTTTGCACCTCTCATGACCATATTCTAATTTTCTCTGTAAAACCTCTCAGTCTGCAGAAAGCAGCTTCTTGTAAGTGACTTGAGCAGCAGCAGTCCTGTCCAGCCCAAAAGAGGGAACAAAATTAAATTGCTTGATTTTATATAGAAGAAAACAAAGCCAGTGGAAGCATGGCAAAACCCTGTCACTCTAAAAGGTGTTTATAATTATTTCTGTTATTCCCCAGCTGGGCACAGGCACATGCAGGCAGCCAAGGCAGTGACTTTTCCTATGGAATACTGGGGAATCAGCAGAAGGAGTGAAAGAGAGAGCAGCTCCCACACTCACCTTTCCCAAACCACTCCCAGCCCTGTGCCCGAGGCTCTGCCAGGTCAGCAAGTCCCAGGTGAGGCCCAGGCCAAGCCTGCCTTCCCCAGTTTCGTCTTCTGCACAGCCAGACCCCTCCTAGATAACCTCCAGACCCCTCAGGCTTATCTCTGCAGGCAGCTGGCAGAAATTCACATTTTGTGTCTTCCACCGGGATCTTCGTTATTCTTGCTTGGCCCAGGACAAATCAGGAGGAAAGGTCTTGGAACAGGACTGTGTGATAGTGTTAAATTTAGCACAGTAGAAAAGCAGGGATGTTTATTAAATACTAAATAGATGTTCCCAGGTTTTCTTAAGACTGTTAAGGGTGGCTGGCAGGAAGGAAAAAAAAGCTTAAGCAATATTAATACAGCTTGGTTTTTACATATAAAACATTAGCAGTGTCATTTTTTGTTTCTGTTTTGTTTTGAGTACATTTTCAGAACTACTACTGTAGGGACTTTTTCTAATATTGTATTACTTTCTAGCCTTGGGTAATGTCATTTTTTCTCCCCTTCTAAATAAAAAACAAAATTATTCCCTGGAGCTTGCAGTAAAATGGGATTTCTGCAGTTTTTCACTTTAAACCAGCTCCAGCCTGCACAGGGATGTCCTCCCTGCTGTCATGCACAGTGGCCTTTCAAACATGAAAATGAGGAAAAAAGTATTTGCAAGTCTCCAACAACAAGAGGAGAAAATAATCTTAATAATTCTTAATAACAGGGGCTGAGTCCAGCCTGCCTCAGGGGGAAGGACAAAGAGCACAGCACAGCCACTGACTGTAGATCCCTCCTCAGACCCGGTGACACCGAGTCCCATGAGGAGCTTTTTTCACCCAGACTTTCGCCATCCTCAGGTTCCCAGGCAGGATTTTCAGCTCCCATCGTTTCCTGGCCCAGGATGCTCTGACAGCCCATCAGGTCCTGCAGCCTCCTCCTCTCTGAGCTCTGTCTCAATTTCTTTTTCTCACACTGGGAGGCCAACAAAAACTTTAAAGTGTCCTGGCCAAGATTATCTGCTTTAAAGATAATTATCTCAGCCCAGGTTTCCTAAACTGTAATTTATACTTTGATATATGCTTTGATAGTGGAAACTGAACCTTGGGATATCCTATCCCACCATCTTATTCCAGAAACTGAGTTGCAAAGTAATTAGAAAAATTGATTAAATGTCAGTAAGCACATCTCTGTTAAACAAAAAGGATCTTATTTTAAAGACACTTGTGCAGTTCTTTTTCGCTTTGGCATAAAATCCAGAGTATTTGGTATATTCCTGTATATTTATCACTCCCTCTCCCAAGAATCTCTATTGTGCAAGCATGATTTAATTAATCTTCACAAAACTTGCCTGAAACATAATTACTATCTTTGGAAGATAAGGACAGATTTATTAAAATAGCATGCCCCACTTTAATTCAAAATCATTTTTCTCCATCCACAGAAACAAAGGTACAGAAGAATATCACTTTTATACCAGAGAGAGAACATGTGCAGGAAAAGGATTATCTTTGTTTATTGACTTGCTGTTGAATCCTCCACTTGTAGCTGAAAATTTTTCTCAGCACTCTGCCAAAAATCTTTGGTGTTCTCTGTAACACAGTGCAGAAGGACACATGGGGAGCAGAGTTTGAATCAAAATAATTTTGGTTCCTCTTCCTGGGGAATAAAGATGCTCAGAAAGAGGGAAAGTACTCTCCTGGCTCCTCTGAAAAAGGTAAAAAATATTTTGGGAAAAGTCATACTGAGTTCTTAAAAAATTTCAAGAGTTTTTCCACATTCTTTTGAGTTGAAGTTGTCAGGCATTTTTCTTCCACAGCAAATTCTACCTTTTATTATTTATTTATATTTATTTTTATTTTATATTTATATTTATATTTATATTTATATTTATATTTATATTTATATTTATATTTATATTTATATTTATATTTATATTTATATTTATATTTATATTTTATATTTTATATTTATATATAAATATATATTATTACATATAAAATATATATTATATATAAATAATATATATAATAAATATATAAAGATATATTTATAAAAATTTGCATTATATTTATATATATTTATTAGATAAAGGATTGCCCACCTGGAACTTGTTTGGGCAGCATTAATGAATTAATGAATGAAGGCTGGTTTAAAAGAGGTGCACCTGATCCTGCTGTCTTTGCACTCAGTAGACATGGATTGGCTAAGGAAAAACCCAAATAAATTTATTTATTTATTTACTTACTTTGTTGGTTTTTTTTAACGTCCATCTCCAGTTAAACCCTCTGGTCCCTACACATGCCTTACCACAAGATTTTCCTTTATTGCAAGAGTAAATCACTTCCAGTGCCACATTTACTTCTCAGTTGATGTTGTCATGAATTCAAGCCTGCAGTATTAAATAACTCAAAGAAAATATTAATGTTCATATCCAGTAACTTTAAATGGCTATTTAACAGATTCCAAGTACTGTTTATTCTTGTGAGTCACTGCAGCTCCCCAGATTTTAGCAAACTTAGAGCACTGGCCTTCAAATTACCCATGGAAAGGCCAAGTATCTTGTTGATTTTGGACTGCAAGGTGCCAGAGAGTTCTGAGAATTTAATGGGTTTATGTTCTGAAACACAGGTGACAAATATCAGTCATGACTTTATTTTTCTGACTCTGCATATCCCATTCCCAGCAGACAGTGAGTTTGGGGTATCTGAGCAGGCTGGACACATTAAAACATGGTATTGAGAAATTCATCAATACAATATATCCCTGCAATTAAAATAATTCCAAAGGGACAGATGGTAAAAATCTCACTCACCCAGAATGGGATATTTTGTATTTAATAATAAAATAGCACAAAGTCTCAGGCACTGGGCATAAACAGGCCATTTACTGCTTGTGGGGAAGAGGGAGTTTGTCTTCTGCACAAATTATTATTTTTATTATTTTTATTATTTTTATTATTTTTATTATTTTTATTATTTTTATTATTTTTATTATTTTTATTATTTTTATTTATGTCTCCATGCACCTCCAAAGATATTTTTGCATGCTGGCTGTTAATGGGGGGGGACTGCAAAATACAAAAGGCTCTCCATAAAAATGCATGAAATTATACTGCTTGAACTCATCAAACCTTATAGCAATGGTTTAGAAAATAAAGTGCAAATAACTTTCAAAATCTTCTGCAGCAGTGCCAGCAGAGGAAGAAGTTTTGGCCAAGTTCCATCGAATTTTTTGGGCTGTAAGAAAGACCCCCAGTGCCTTGTAGCCAAAAGTGTCAGCAGTGCAGGGAGCCACAATTTGATTTTAGTGCTGTTTGCTTTCCAGTATTAATAGAGATTAATGGATTTATTAAGAATGGGCTCTCCTTGATTTGTTGCAAACAGGAATAAAGATTAGCACTAGAAAAATCAGTTAATAAACCCAGCTTGGCAGTGTGCAGAAAATGTAATTAGCAGCTAAATCTAGTTTTAAAATGTTCTTTTATTTCTGCAGTGAAGTCACAGAATCTTTGAGATTGGAAAACACCTCAGTGATCCATAAAGCCGAGTTTTTGACCAATCTCTGCTTTGTCAGCCAGAGCAGGGAACTGAAAGCCAGGTCCAGCCATTCCTCGTCCTAATTCCAGCCTTCTACAGTCCAGAACACAGGGCATCAGTCTAAACAAATCTTATTTTCTTCCTGTTTCCCCTCAATCTGTGTGCTGGCCCACTGATCCTCACCAGCTCCTGATCATTCCTCAGCTCCTAAGCCAAATGATTTTAACAATAAATATTCCAGCTTTGCTAGTATCCCTCTTTGCCCTTTTATTTCATATCAAAAGTTTACTGTTCTTCCATGAAAATTGAGCCAGGTCAACAAATCTTCCCTCATCTCTGCTCCGGGGTGCTCTCTGCCTACCCTCAGTTTTTTCCCCACATCATCTGCAACTAAAATTTTGACTTTTTGTCATCTCAGAGGTTCCCACACCCTCTCCAAGGTCTTTCCCACAGCTGTCAGGGTGTTTTCGACCCTGCTACTCAGTTCTGCCTTGATTTCCAGCAGCAAAGCTGATGTTATGGGCCAGGCTGTTTCTTTTGTCCCCTGGAAAATCATTCCATTTTTTTACAAATGGCTTCAAGGACGTGTCTTTTGATGCCTTGTGGTTTGTGAGGATTGCCCAGGAGTGAGCAGCTAATGGGGGGCCAGGTCCTCCCTTTGATTTGTAAATGCCTCTGGCTTTCCCCCAAACTCCTCACCACAGATTTGTAATATCCTAGAGTGAGAGGTGCAGCTGCCCCTGTAAATCCAGTAACCCATAAATGCTGAAAAAGGACAAAATTGTCACCATTTAAGTGAGTTATGCCAACTTCAGTGTTCCTGGCTGTGCTGGGAGAAGTGTGGAGCTCATATATATGACATCCACCAGTTTAGGGGGTTTGCTGCTTTTTGTTGTCAATAATTTGGCAAAAAAAACCACAAAATGTCGTTGTACTCCATACAACAGACAAAAGTAAGGCGTTGTGTCCTCCAGCTGTGGTCTAGGTCACATCAGATTTCTTCCACAAGGCCAAACCAGTGTGACATCTTTCTGCTTAAGGAGTGAAATTCTGCCACCAGACTTTTCCCCAGCCCTCAATAGACTTCAACAGGAACAGTGTGTTCCCTTCCAAAGTCAGATTTGACCCTCACACTGCTCCTCTCTACTTTTTGGAGAGAGCATTAATGCTGTCAAAAAAGGGAGGGGGGGAAAGAAAAAGAACAAGTGCCAAGTTTTCACAGAAGAGACTTAGCAGATTACAGTATGCAACAGCTTGGGCTGGGTATGTGTTAGAGCTGTGAGCAGGAATCACTACAAAACGAAAATTGGTTATTTAGGGAGGTGGGGGAAGCTACAGACTAGCAGACTTAACAAAAATATTTTGTAAAATACGTGTTGCACTGAGCTCCACACCCCCACGGCAGGACACATCCATCCTGGGAGCCAGGTGGGGAATGTGGTGGAGATTAACCATAACTCAATGAGGGAAAGGAAGGGAAAGGAAAGGGAAAAGGAAAGGATGGAAAGGAGGGAAAGGGAAAAGGGAAAGGGAAAGGAAAGGAAAAGGGAAAGGAAAGGAAAGGGAAAAGGGAAAAGGGAAAAGGGAAAGGGAAAGGAAACTGGGAAAGGAAGGGAAGTTTTTGAAGGAAGTTTGAAGGAAGGAATGGAAGTGGAATGGATGGAATCCAGGAAATGGAAGCCCCAGGAAGCGAAACTGGAGCAGGAAGCCCAGGAAGCCCCAGGAAACGGAAGCCCCAGGGAAAGGAAGCCCCAGACAGGAAGGAAGCCCCAGGAAAGCCCCAGGAATGGCATGGAATGGAATGGAATGGAAGCGGAAACGAATAGGAATGGAATGGAATGGAATGGAATGGAAATGGAATGGAATGGAATGGAATGGAATGGAATGGAATGGAATGGAATGGACACCCAGGAATGGAATGGAATGGAATGGAATGGAATGGAATGGAATGGAATGGAATGGAATGGAATGGAATGGAATGGAATGGAATGGAATGGAATGGAATGGAATAGGAATGGAATGGAATGGAATGGAATGGAATGGAATGGAATGGAATGGAATGGAATGGAATGGAATGGAATGGAATGGAATGGAATGGAATGGAATGGAATGGAATGAATGGAATGGAATGGAATGGAATGGAATGGAATGGAATGGAATGGAATGGAATGGAATGGAATGGAATGGAATGGAATGGAATGGAATGGAATGGAATGGAATGGAATGGAATGGAATGGAATGGAATGGAATGGAATGGAATGGAATGGACATGGAATGGAATGGAATGGAATGGAATGGAATGGAATGGAATGGAATGGAATGGAATGGAATGGAATGGAATGGAATGGAATGGAATGGAATGAATGAATGGAATGGAATGGAATGGACACACGCACATGGAATGGAATGGAATGGAATGGAATGGAATGGAATGGAATGGAATGGAATGCCCAGGAATGGAAGCCCAGAAAAATGGAATGGAAGGAAGGAAGGAAATGGAATGGAATGGAATGGAATGGAATGGAATGGAATGGAATGGAAATGGAATGGAATGGAAATGGAATGGAATGGAATGGAATGGAATGGAATGGAATGGACATGGAATGGAATGGAATGCCACGACATGGAATGGAATGGAATGGAATGGAATGGAATGGAAGGAATGCAGTGGAAGCGCAGGATGGAAGGAAGGAATGGAAGGAATGGAATGGAATGGAATGGAAATGGAATGGAATGGAAGGAATGGAAGGATGGAAGGAATGGAATGGAAGGAAGGACGCAGCGAATGTGAATGGAATGGACAGGAATGGAAAGGAATGGACGAATGGAATGGATGGAAGCAGGAAGGAAGACCATCTTGGATGCATGGATGGAGTGGAAGGAAGGAAGCCAGTGAATGGATGGAACCCATGGAAACTGACCATTTTTCTCTGCAAACCATGGCTTTGCGATGCCATGCTAATCACAGTCCAAAGCATGAGGACACAAATCATGGAACTTGCCACCAGAGTCTTGGCCAGCATTATCTGCATGGCTGTCCTCTTTTTCCTAGCAGGAACATACAATTCTGTCTCATCCCACACTTGACTCAATCAAATGGAATCCCCTAAAATAGCCCCTTCCAACACTTTTCATCAACAGCCTCCATCATTTCCCTTACTGATATTTCTCATTTTTTCCCTGGTAAATTTTACAAAAAAATTTGCCCACAGTACTTCTGGTCGATGTTTTGTCACCCTTGACAGCAGATCAAAAGCTCTTTTCCAAATGTCCCAGCATTTCCCTTCCCTTAAGCTCAGAGAAGCCCAGGTGATGTTCTGCAGAGCAGAGGGACCATTTGGCAAGGGCAGTAAAAACAAGAGTTGCAGGCAACCAACTGCCAGCAACAGAAGGGACCTTCTCAGCAAACATTTTCAATAAATTCATAAGCAGCCAAGCCAAAAAGAGAGGAAAAAAGTGCAGTCAGATTTGTAATGCCCTGGAGAATAACAGTTTGATCATTATTTACAGGATGAAAAGGATGGGGATGCAGCTTTGCTACAGATACCCTGAATTTTGTTGTTTTTCTCTCCCTCTGATCTCACTTACTTTTACATGTTGTCATTTCAGGCACCCACACACACCAACAATCATCAGACTGCAAGCAGGCACAGCCCTTTCAGGCAGCAACTGCTGCAATATTTTGTTGATAACTCTCTCACAGCGAGGAATTTGTACATTAAAAGAAAAAATCAACTTGGTTTGAAAGCCTAAATATATATAAATTTATTTTATTGATGTATAAATACATAAATCAGTAGATTAAATAATGTGCCAGACACAGAGTGCTGTTCCATGCAGACATCAAACCTCAGGCTAAGTTTTAATCAGGACCAAATTCTGCAACTCCCAACTGCATGGGAGGAGAGAGAAAAATGGCAACTTTCAAGTTGAAGCAGCTCATGCTCCCTGTTGGTGCTTTGGGCTTGTGAGCTGACAGTGGTGCCAGTGCAGTCACCAACTTCCCAGGTGAGAGGAAACTTCAAAACTCAGCAGGAAAGGGGTATAATTGCCAAATTAAAGCCTCCACCCCTGCTCTCTCAGCCACAAAGAAAGCAGGATGCTTCAGCTCACCAGTCAAAACACTGCCAAAGGAGAAGTGCTCAAAGAGAAAAGTCAAAATACAGTAACAATAGCCTCTGATATCTATTTCCATCTCCACTCAAAGAAGGCACTTTTTGTCTTATTTCCTTATGAGGGAGTTGGAACAATGATTTTAATTAGTGTGTCCTCCAACCACAGCAGAATAACATTTTTCTAGCGTTTAAAATTAAACCACAACCCATCTAAAATTACAGCTTGTCCAGCAAGAAATAATCTGAGACTACTGAGGTGGGAGAGGTAATGCTTCTAAAACATGAGACTGTACAGTACAGGGATACAGCCTGTCCTTTTGGGGAGGGAAACCATCAGCCATGATCCCATTTCATGTCTTTTCTACTTTCATTTTTATCTCGTGGGTAGCTTCAGTTGTAGCAACGACTGGCTCTAAGGAGCTGCAATTCATGCCAGAAGGTTAACTCTTCAAAAAAAAAAAATTATTCAGAAAAAGGAAAGAATCCAAATCCTCTGATAAAAGGAGAAGCCAAATAAATGAAAATTTTGGCAGATGTGTGAGGAATAGGTCAAAGCCATCCTGTGTAACAATAGTCTGCTCAGCCTGTATAACTACAGAAAAGGATACGAGTCATTATTTTAAACACAATGAGCAAAACGTGTTCTCATTTCACTGGATTGCAATCGATCAGCACTTGAGATACTTAAGGGAGACAAAAACCAAAGTCCAGATTTCGTGATAATACTCACCCCTTTCAGTAAAGATAAATGCAACTGTGTTTAATGTTTGGAACATTTACTTGGTGATGAGCACAGCAGTGACGTGCAAGCATCTGAGCATCCCCAGACTGTCACCATGTCTTTGGGAATCACCACTCTGGGCCCAGGCTGAGGCTTCACAGCAGCTCAGCTCCCTGGGAAGGAGGAGCCAATATTCCATATTTCTGCAGAACATCCCCCCCCTACCAGTGAGCACAGAGATACTCCAGAGGGGAAAAAAAAACCCCAGGCTGTGAATGCAGGGTAATTGCAAACACAGCCAGGCATGTTCTTGCTCACAGAGATCCTGTGATTCAACCAGAAACACTCATGCTTATAGGAATTAATTTCACTGCACTGTAATGTTGCTATAAAAACGGGTTAAAAAATAAAAAAAGTAAATAAATAGATAAGCCCAAAGTGTTGGCCGTTTTATCTAATCAGCTGCTAATGGTTTTGCTTCTCAGACAGGGTTAATCAGACACACAAAATTATTTCCTGGCACTTTTGGAAAGCTTCTGCAGTGATGATTCCAACAGGACGCAAGGTTTCAATTTTGCAGTGTTTATATTGGCCTAAAGCACATTAGGTTTTATTTTATCACACCCTGTGGGACATATTCACTCAAAAGTCTTTTTCAAGACAGCTTAGAGCAAATCTAGCAGCCCAGTCTGCCTCTCATCTGTGAACACTGAAACAAAGATTAACAAAGAATTAAACAATGAAGTAGAAAGGAAAACCTAGAGTAAATACACTTTGTAATAACAGCACAAGTATTTATTTTGTACGTGCTTTGCAGGGAGTTTTCTATCAGAATTAGACACCTAGGAGTGTTGCTAATTCTGTGGGGTGCTGTGCTAAAGCGATCAGCCTGCCTGGGAAGCACAGCTGGAGCAGCATCCCTGAGGGCCAGCCCTGGAGGGAAGCTGAGGAAGAATGTGGGAATGGCAGGTGGGGAATTCCTGCCCCTGGGCAGATCCAAGGTTCCCCATGCATTCTGCTCTGTGTCCCTGGGCTTTAACTGCTCCAGCTTTGCCATCCAAGCAAGAGGTGCCCCAGTCATTAAAATTCAGCTTTAGAATCATCAGTTTTATGTGCACCTCGTGGTAGAGCATCTCTAGAGTGAATTATAAAAAGCTGATACTCAAGGTATGGATTCATCTCTAGAGAACCAAGTTTTTATGTGTCTTTTGCAACAAGCTTATAGACTCATAGAAACTTTTTCCTTTTCTTTTTAATAAAATTGCTGCTTCTATTTAGAGATTAACCCCCATCAAATTAAGCAACTATACTGTTGGGAAGAAGGTGAACAATTATCACAATTCCACATTTTCCACACACTGATATAAAGCCAGCTGTATAACAGCCCTACAGGGAAATAACAAATGTATTTTTTGCCTTATAAGCAAATCCCAAATACAGCTTTTCAGAAATACGTTTAAAGCACTTCCCTGTGCATACAGTCAAGTTCCTTGAGGTTTTAGTGAACTGCTTAATTGGGCAGTTACGTTAATATATTAATTAGATCAAGGCATTTATGGAGCAAATTTTATTCCTCCTTACTTAGTGAGTCGTAAAAAGCCAGAGAGCACTGCCCTGGTGTTCTGTATGGGAGGATTTGGACTGGTGATGATGAGCTAGGAAATCCTTCAAAGACAGGGAATGCCTGGGGTTTATGTTATGGGCACTGCTGCTCGTGCTGGTGTTGGATATTCTGGGAGCCAGGGAAGCAGTGCCTGGATTTCTCACACTGCTCCAGAAAAACATAAGAGAAAGGAATTATAGCAATTATTATGCACCTGCAGGGTGTCACCTGCAGGGGTGTCACCTCTCCTGTCGGGGTGTCACCTCCCTTGCACCAGTCAGATCATTTCTATTCTGTATTGCACGACCTACTCTATATAAGTGCGGTGTTTCATTTGCTCCTCCACTGCACAAACCACATTGTTGCCATATCCTTCTCACAACTCCTGTGGCTCAAATGCAGCGTGCTGGCACTGGCAGCACCCAGCAGAGCCCAGCCCCATCCTCTGGCAGCCCTGGAGATGTTTGTGTGGATTGATGGGATCCCCTCTCACCTTCCCTTCTCCAGCCTGAGCTCCCTCAGGCTGTGCCCAGCACAGAGATGTTGCAGAGCCCAAACCCTCTCTTTGAATTTTTGCAAGGCACACCAGAAGCCTGGGACATCACATTTCTGAAATATGAATTCTTCCACAATCACTCTCAGAGAATGTGCCCCCTCTTCAGCTGTGCCCTGTTTCTGCTGCCTCTAACCTTTAAGACACTGTGGAGTTTAATTTATTTTTGGTTTAACACTCTTCCAAGTCTATACCCATGGCTCTCCTGTGTCCCTGGAACATGCAGCAGTTCTCATCTTCCCAGACTCCTCATGCTGAAATTAAAGTTTAGTTTTCTTATGATCCTGTCGGAATTTCACAGCCACCCTTTGGGCTCAATTAATATTTTCTGCACTTGGAACTGGGGACTCTGGCTGCTAGACATGGACTCTGTCAGCAGAACAACTTCAAATGCATAAAACAATGGGTGGAGACTGTTCCCTCCTGTCCTCAGCAACACAACAGCCAGAAGAAATAAACCCCTGTGGGCTTGGGGAATAAGAATTGCTGCTGTACAGGAAGAGTACAAGACAGGTTTAAGTGGTTTAAATAGGACTTGCATCAAATGGGATCCTGATAATCAGCATTACGAGGCTGGGCTGGTTTTCTCTTGATGAGTGAAGTTCTGTGTGAACACTTATCAGCCTCTAGATGTTACACATAATTATATTCCATATAAGGCAGCAAGATTCTGGCACCATCCATGTGTGAATTCTCCTCTTCTTTGGTTATATGGGATGCTAACTGATTTTTAGGGGAAGAAAAAACGGTGGAGAGGGGTGTAGGTGCCCATGGGTCTATTCAAAGAGATGATTCTAGCAAGTAGAATTTTTTAATTCTTTATCTAAAATTCTGGGCATACACACTGCACAAAATTCACCTGAATTCTTTTTTTCTTTTTCACTTTTATTTCGCTGGCATATACACATAATACACAAAAAGAACATGTGCTTTGAGAGGGAGCATCTTTAAGTGGCTCTTCTTGTTCAGGGTTTTTGCTAAAGTTGGCCTGGTTCAAAAGCTGTTTTCTCAGAGAGCCATAAACCTAAACACATGGCCTCTCCTGGTACTTTTCCTTTGAAGAAGGCATAATTTACAGCTTATCAGACAAAAGAAACCTCACCTTTATCTCATTTAATAACATCAGAATTTGGGGAGGTTTTCTCTTCTTTATTCAGGCAGGAAAGTTTGAATTTCACTGTCCTCAAAACAAAAGCTGCAAAATGCTTTCCAGGTGAGCAGTAGCATAAATATTGTTCACCCCTCTTTTAACTTCAACCATACTTACTTTCAAGCAATTACTAAATACAAATCTCATCAATTTTAAATTTTTTCTCCCCTTCCAAACATTTCATGCTAGCTGAACTACTCCCAAAAGAAAATCTCAGTTTCCACGTGAATCCATCACAGCTTTGTTGATGCAGACAACACTCCACGCCCTCCTTATGAGCCCAGACCAATGACCAGGTAAGAATTTCTCCCATCCTAACCCTGCTGCAGCATTTCTGAACCATCTGCACAGAGAGGAGGCAGGAAGAATGAGCTCAGCTCTTACAAAAATTTGTGTTCCCCTCTAATTATCCACACAATACTCACCCCAAATCTGCAAATCACCTGTTGGACTGTCTCGGTTTGAAAGGCAGGTGTCTGCCAATAAAGGCAGGAGCTTCTCTTTGAAATGGAGAATGTAAACCCCCTCCATACAAATTATTATTATCATTTTGACATTAAGGAGCTCTCAGGCAAAGATATGAGAATTAGGAATAACAGTTCTTTACTAGGAAAATTAAAATAGCAATGCAGTATTACAAAGAACAATCCCAAACCCTGCCAGAGTCAGAATCCAAGCTGACACCTGTCAGTCAGTCAGGGTGTTGGCAGCAGTCCCATTCCATGGTGGCTGCATCCTCCTGCAGGGGCAGATGTGGTTCAGCTGGAGCAGTGCTCCTGTGGAAGGTGCAGTTTCCTCTGAAGCTCCAGGGATGATGTGGAAAGGTCTGGTTTTCCTCTGGAATCCAGTGGAAAGAAGGTGCCTTGGTGTCCCAAATCTCAGTTTTATCTGGGTAGGAAAGGCTTGGCTCCTGCCCTGGCTGGAGCATCTCCCAGTGGGATGATGGAATTTTATCAGCCATGCCCTGGGACTCAGTGGCCATGAACAGGAGATATCTCCTGGAGGGAGGGTGGGCTGTGGGAAGATAAAGATGATTGCCCAGCTGGTTTAAAGCTGGTGATGGAATACACACTGCTGGGCACATCCTGCACTGCAACCCAAGACCTGGACCTACAGAACAGTTAATTCCTTGCTTGTATCCTCCTCTCTGGAGCAGGGATGCTGAGTGAGACTCAGCCACCATCTTTAGGACAACCGTTGAATAACCTAAAACACTTACATGGAGTAAGGAATGACTTCTGCAGTCATAGACACTTCAATAAAGTGTTAATTTCAGTAAATTCCAACCCACCTGAATGGATAAGGATTGCTCATCACAGTCTAAGAAGAGCAGGGTTGGATAGGTAGAGTGCAACACATGTGCAAAGGTTTTATTTCTCTTTATTTTGATAACACACTCATTGCCAGAGATGGAGCTCCCATGGCTTCCCACAGGAAAAGCCAAAAGCTGAGGTCTGGAGGGGAGCACTCCAATCAGAGCAGGAAGATTTACTTTTTTATAAATAAATTTTATATAAATAATAAATATATTTCTTAATTTATAGCAAATTATAAATTGCTATAATACACATAGCTAAAAATTAATTTTTTAAATAAAATGTATAAATTTACAGGAGGCAATTGGAATCACACTTGCAAAAGTGTCTTGTAAAATGCAGGAGAGAAACACAAATGTAAAGCCAAAGCCTAACAGAGTAGGAATCCTTTTTAATACACACCAAGTGAACAAAGGTGATACTAAAAATAAAAATAAAATTTAAAAAAATTAAAAAGAGAGAAATAATTATTCAGAATAGTTCATTTAGTAAGCCTTAGAGAGAGAGAACCATCTTGCTCCAAAGAATAGGAGTGAATTATTAGCAATACAAAAAGTCATCCAGGAAAATGTCTTGGCTGAGCCTGTGGTTTTTTTGAGCTGTGCTTCAGGCCCTTCAAAGAGGAATCCCATGAGTGCTGAGCAAAGGCTGTAGTGAAATCAGAGCGACTGGAAACCTTCTGTCAGAGAGTCTAGGGTAGCTCAGAAATATTAGGACACAGAAATACAGATATTTCTCCTGTCTTCCAGCTGCTGTGCTTGCTGGGCAGTAAATGATGGCATAATTAACAAAAAAAGTAAATGGGGTTCAGCATGAGAAAGTGATTGCCACTTGATTTAAGGCAGAATTTAAGTTATACACTTGCTGGTAGATGGGAGCAGGAATCAGGGCTCCTCCATGACCTGGAGGGAATCAGGGAAATCTTTTGTCCCCACAGCTCACACTCAGGGATGTGTACCACCTTTGCTGTTCTTCTGCTTTAAGAGGACAAAAAGCATCACAGAAAAAAAGGAAAAAACCTGCAGCTTTCCTCCTACATGATTTTTAAATAGAGTCACAGAATCATTGAGGTTGGGAGGATCAAACACTTTCAAGGTGAGGGAAAGGTTTGTAATAGAAAGTGCTCATTGCCATGAAAACCATAAGCAAGGAGCACTGCTGGGAAATTCAGGATGTTGCCAAGGGATCTTCCCAGGCTACAAACCTGTAAGGACCAGCACTACAGAAAAACAGGGCTGAAGGGCTCATCTTTTGCAGGGCTAAGGCTGAGGTCACTGAGAACAACTCTCATCCTGCAATTACTAGAGGTCTGATCAAACACAGCTGCCCTGTGCTGTGGAAATCACACCCAGCCACCACAACAGCAGGGCTCAGCTCCAGATTTCTGCTGAGCTGCTGAGGTAGGTTAAAGATATCTGAAAGAGGGATTCTTGCACAAAATACATGAATTGAGTGGTGTCAGCCAAAGAAATCCCCGGGCAGTCTTAGCCCCAAAACCCAATTTCTCCATCCTTTCCATGATGGTTTCAACCAGAGCTGAAAACTGATCCTGCAGCCTTCCCATCCTTCACTGGCCCTTCCTTAGTCTCTGTGTGGGTGCTCTGTTCTTTTTTCTCTAAGGTGGCAGCTTCTCTTGTTGAGTGTGGCTCCCTCACCCTCTGGTCTGAGCAGCTCTGGAGCCTTTTTATTTTCCAGGTAAAAGTTCAGCAAAACTGGGTGAAAGTTCAGTGCCTGCAGCCTGAGGCTTGGGCAAAGTTAGCTACCACTGGTGAGCTGAGCAAGCTCCCTGTAAGTGCTAAAAATGTTATATATTAGTGCAAACCAAGTCCTTCCTAAGTAGTGCACCAAAATCACAAACAACTGAATAAAGCACTGACAGACTTGGGAAATAAATTGCCTCAAATCTGAGGCCACAAGAAAGGCAGAGACCAGAAATTGCTGTGTTGAAAAGAAAGCCTATGAATTAATCATGTAAGCGTACTAAAACATTATTAGTTTTGAACACTGAAGGTGAAAGAACATTTGTTCGCCAAAGGTCATTCTCCCAGCTCAGGGGGGAGTTTTAAACAACACATGTTGGAAATTTTACCTCAGTATTCCTGTTATTTCACCCCTGGGCATCGTTTGCAGTGTAAAGAAATTAGTCTGGTAGCCAATGAGCATGCCGGTGTTGAAACCCTCCAGGAAAAGCCAGCATCACTTAAAGTAACAATACCTCACCGCTGGTTCTCACAAGTATTTACTCCTTATTAAAAAAAAAAAAAATAAAAAAATAAAATTATCCCGGGCAGGAGACTGAGCAAGCCAGGCTGATATAAAAACTACAGATCTGCTGCCAGCAGGAGAAGGGAGCTGTGAATCTCGAAGCCACATCACCTTTGGAAAGGGGAGAAAATTAACGACAGCATTGTTTTAATGGGTGGGGGAGAGTGTGAGCGCACGTCTGGAAAAGAGGGATTTCTGAAACGAGCTCGGTGTGAACGGGGCATCCCACGCCCAGCTATGGTTTCACGAGGATTTCTGTGCAGGAAACACGTTTGGAGAGTGACAGAGGACGTGGTGGAACAACCGAGAGAAAGTCTGACTGCAATCCAGCCTCCCTTCCTTATTTCCCCAGCTGTCAGTTTCAAAGGAAAGTTAACATAAAGTAGCTTTTCCCCCGTTTAGTTTTATTCAGCGGAGGCAATAGTAATCTCCTTGGAATTTGGTGCCTCTCCAATGTTTATCACACCATTTATCATCCAGATTTCCAGCTCGCGGAGATGTATAATATGAGGCACAACTGCTAAATCATGTTACACGTCTGGCAAGAGATACCGTTTATCGTACATGAAAGGAGACCAGGGGCTGATTTATTCAAATGGTTACATTAGTTACTTAATCTCACCGAAAAGGCAACAAAAAAATGCTTTAAACTCTGATAACCTACCCCGTATGAGTGTTTCTAACTCGAATACACACTGAAAGTTATTTTTAAAACTAATACACTGCACTACTGTGGAGCATGTTTTTCCAAATGTACACTCCATGTATTTGTGGGTTTTGCCACTATTAATTTTATGAATTAATTTTATTTATTTAATTTTATTAATTTTATTTTACCGTCCCAAATGGACACTTTCTAATTCCCCCTTTGCAGAAGCAGAATCCTTAAGGAAAAAAATTCTCCCAAGAATTCACTAAAACAATGCATACTGACAGCCTGGCTGGCCCATGCTGGGTTTTACACACTTTTTTGCACACTTTTACACTTTACACACTGGAAGATGCCTTGAAGGTTTTCCTGAAAAGGTTGGATGCATGTGCTGTATAGACTTTAATACATGAAAATTAATGTGGCTACTCTGTGTACCTTAATTTGTGCAGGTACTTGCATATTTGAAGATAGCAAAAAAATAATATAATTACTGTCATAAATCCTGTATTGGTCTCACCACAGCACTGAGTGCTTAGTGTGCAGCAGCTCCTCTGTTTAAAAAAAGGAGCAACACCTTCCCCTGCTCCCCACGGGAAAAAATCAGTGGCTGCAAGCACACTTTGGGTGTTTTGTGGGAATATTTCACTACCAAAAGAATAAAACCCACGTTTCTTTTTTCATTGCACAGCAGCCTGGCAGGTGCCCTGCAGTTTTGCCTGGTAACTAGTTAAGGACTTTATTAGTTGAACTGCCTCAGAGCAGGATTTCCAGCACTAAATTACAAAATAAATCTCCAAATCTGAGCTATTTAAACTGCGGGGTCCTAAAACTTGTAGTGCCTGGAAGAAGAAAAAGAACAGAAACATGAAGCTAAGCATTGGCTGGTGGCATGGAGGGAGGGGAGGGACAAACAAGAACCTGAGAAAGACAACTGAGTCATTTTCCAGTACCAGAGAAGAGCTGCACCACCTCCACAAACACCTCCAGCCTGCATCCTTCAGGAAAAGCTTCCTGCAAAACTCAGCAGTGGAAAAAAACAAAGCAAAACACCAAAATGAGGCTGTAGTTCAGCTTATTCTGCAAAAAATTCTTATTAGAACAGCCTGTCCTGGTTAGAGGGACAGGTGTCTGTCAATAAAGGCAGGAGCTTCTCTTTGAAATGGAGAATGTAAACCCCCTCCCTCCAAATTATTATGATTTTGAAATTAAGGGGCTCTCAGGCAAAGATATGGGAATTAGGAATAACAGTTCTTTACTAGGAAAATTACAATAGAAATGCAGCATTACACAGAACAATCCCAAACCCTGCCAGAGTCAGAATCCAAGCTGACACCCGTCAGGCAGTCAGGGTGCTGGCAGCAGTCCCATTCCATGGTGGCTGCATCCTCCTGCAGGGGCAGATGTGGTTCAGCTGGAGCAGTGCTCCTGTGGAAGGGGCAGTTTCCTCTGAAGCTCCAGGGATGGTGTGGAAAGGTCTGGTTTTCCTCTGGAATCCAGTGGAAAGAAGGTGCCTTGGTGTCCCAAATCTCAGTTTTGATCTGGGTAGGAAAGGCTTGGCTCCTCCCCTGGCTGGAGCATCTCCCAGTGGGATGATGGAATTTTATCAGCCATGCCCTGGGACTCAGTGGCCATGAACAGGAGATATCTCCTGGAGGGAGGATGGGCTGTGGGAAGATAAAGATGATTGCCCAGCTGGTTTTAAAGATGGCCCATTAGCAGAGGATATCTCCCACAGAGATAAGAATCACTGCCCCACCTGGTTTAACAGATGGTGATAGAATTCACATTGCTGGCCACATCAACCCAACACACAGCCCAAAGGTGCAGCCACTCAGATAAATGTGGAGCTGGTAAGACGATGGCAGGCTCAAGGCTGAGGGGTTGAAAACAGCTCCCAAATTTCTATGGCTTCAGTAGGTAACGTTGTGTGCCACAGGGACACAGAGCAAAGGAGAATCCAGTGTAAGAATGACAAGAAAAAAGTAGCCCATGGTAACCACTAAGCAATAAAACTGTCAAGATGTTTGAAAATACACCACTTCTGCAATTTTTTCTCACCATACCCAGTGGCTATTATGCCTTACAACACTTCCCAGCACAACCACAATTCCCATATTTTTATAACGAAGGGTATATCAGGGATTACAAAAATTTGGGAACCACACAGCGCCCTTTGCTGAGCAGCAGAAGCATTTTTACCCCAGATCTACCATTTCCACTGTTGTAGTTATCAAATAGTCACCTCTGCAGTAAAACACTTCATGGTAACTGCAGCAAGCAGCTGAGGGGAAAGAGTTATACAGCCAGGAAATGGGCAATAATCACTGAGGCAGCAGAGGAGCCAGATGTGAATATGGGATTGTAAACCTGCTAAAAAAAAATACCCACACTCAGCTCTGATGAGAGGGCTGTCTGTGCCAGGAGGAGGTGAGCAGGATAACTGCACGGGTTGGGGGCAAGCAAAACACGTCTGGAGTGTAAGATTTGTTTTTCTCTGGTACAGCTGAGGGGCAGTGCATGTGTTGGGAGGTTATCCAAGCCTTGCTGCCAGGCTGGAGGGGTTCATTCATTCTGCACAGGGCATGAATGGGCTGAGGGGCAGCAAGGTCCCAGTGCCAGATTAAGAGAAGAAAAATATATTTTTTTTTAATTTTAAAAATTAGAATTAAGCCGAAATTAAGAGAATAAAAAGCAGGTATGTTTATTGAAGGGCCTTCAGATAGATGTCAGGCAGATTAAACCCCCAAGGGCTGCACCCTAAATGGACAATGAGTCACAGGTTTTCACACTTTGATGACTTTGGTCCATTTGCATCTTGGGGGTTAATCTCCCAATTACAGGTAATGAAGTCATTTACGCCCCAGTTTGCTCCCACAACTCACTTTTGTTTTCATCTCTGGGCCCTGAGGCAGTGAGGTACCCTTGATTCCCAGCCTGGAGAGGAATTGTGTCTGCCCAAAATGGGAGAGCAGCAGCTCACACTGAATATTGAGTTTAGAGCTACACACCAAAGAACTGCAGGATAATAAATGTATGAAATTATAAAAGCCAAAGTCCCAAGGCATCCATCACCACCATCAGCTTCCTCCCATGGCATCCCCAGGTTTTTCTTTACTTCTTCTGCCCTGTCCTGAGGCAGCTCTGAGGTATCCCAGGGATGTTCCTCCTCTCTTTGCTGCAAACAAAACCTGGGAATGAGTTTTTCAAGGATTACCAGAGCAGCAGACAGCCCTGAGGCTGCGAGGTCTGGGCTTTTCCTGGGCTGGGTTTTTCCAGGGAGGGGAAAAACGAGGGAAGCTGCTCACTGAAGTTATTCAGTGACACCAAAAATCACTGAATCGTGGGATCATCAAGGTTGGGAAAGATCTCCAAGGAGTTCAAGCTTCACCTGAAGATCCCCCTACCCACTAAACCATATAGTGTATTGGCACATCTACTTATTTTTTGAACAATTTCAGGGACAGAGGCTCCACCTCTTCCCTAGGGGAACTTGTTCTAGGATAACATTAATTGCTTTTGCAATCATTATTTTGATATTTGATGCATAAGCGTGAGGAAAAAAAAGAAAAAAAGGCCAGAAAAATAATCACACCTCTTTTATACTTTCACAATCATTCTCTGATATTTGCATCCACTTATTTTCTAAAACAGCTCCAAATTAAATCTTTCATAAGTACATATTATTAAAAGTAAAAACGAGGTTTCTGTAGGCAGTGAGGAAAAAAGAAAATCAGGGAAGCTGGAAAATCTGTAAATGGTGGCTTGGGAGTAGAAAGATGGACAAGAACAACGCAGTTTTAAAAGAAAAAGTGCAAAACCCATTCAAGAGGCAGAGTCTGTAAGTCCCACTCTCTGTCCATGAATTGTGAACCCTGGCAGAGAGCAGCTGACTCACTGTACATTGGATCCCAACCAAGCAAAATAGCAAGCAGGGTTTCAATCAAACCCCACATGCTAATAATGCTGAAACAAATAATGAGATGTACAAACATAATCTATCATTGTGCAAGCTCCTTTTCTTCCCTTTTTTACCCTCCCCTTTTGCTTTTTCTTAAGGTGAACCTAATGCTGGTGAATGCTTCCAGATTTATGATCCCAGACTGCAATTTTCTGGCTTTTCCCCACACAGGAACAGAGAAAGCATCCAGCATTTAACTAACCAGAGTTTAATCAGAGTGTAACATCCACCAGCATGGCTGGAGAGCACAGCACAAAGAGCTGCCCAAAGAGCCCCAGAAACCCAGAGTGCACTGAAATCTCTCTGCTCCTCCTGCATCACCAGCTTGGGAGCAGTTGGGAGAAGCTCTGGTTCATTATTGGGGAATAAATTCTGCAGCTTGTGACACTTCAGAGCTGAAAGAGTTGTTGTAGTTGAACATATCTTCAAAAAGAAAATTAAAACTTTGGTTGTTGGCATGTAGAAAAAGAGGCAGAATAAAGCACTGAGGTTTTTCCTGCTGATTAATAACCAGAGGAAGGAACTTAGTTGAAACCACACATGTTCACAAGATGATCCTGTCTTCAGAATTAAAATTACTCAACCAACAAAAATTTAATGTGACGTTTTGGCCCAGCCATGAAATGAGAGAGACTCTTGATCAATGGTGCCATAATCTAAAATAAAATACATCTTCAGTGGTTGTTCAGATCAGAAAGAAACCAGAAGTTGTGGGAAAAAAAAAAAAAAAAAAAAGACCAAGGAGTGGTGAATGAAACAAAAGCGCCAAGAAGAATAATGTTCCTTGCTGGCAAAAGAAATTCACAATCAGTTTCTGCAGAGAGAACTCTGTGAGGAGTCATGGTCTTTCACCAAAAAAAAAAAAAACAACCCCAAAAACAGGGCGGGGCACACAGGAGTGAAAAAGGTTTTAAATAAAGAAAGTGAAACACAAATAATGCTTTTTATTGTAAAGGAGGAAAAATTATCTTGAAGTAATTAATCAGGAAAATGCTGAATATAATTTGGGAATAAACACCCATGGAGGCACTGTAGAAACAATTCTGGATAAAAGTAGGTGGGGTTTGCCTAGAGCAGGTCTTTATAGATGGAGTCATAGAATATCCTGAGTTCAGGGGGACCCACAAGGATCCCTGCACAGGACACCCCAAAAAACACACCACGAGCCTGATAGGGTAATGATGAACTTATCATAAGCACTGAGGGCAGAAGGGGGTCAGAAAAGTCACAAAAAAGGAGCAGAATAAACTTCAGATGCTGAAAACACATGGGAGGCATGACACAACTCCTCCAGCTGAAAAAGGTGATGCTCCTGGCACTGCAAGGCCTCTGCTGAAAAATCTGAAAAATCTGCCAGTTTGTCTGTGCAGGGTGGAGGAAAAATGCACTGAAGGATCCCATTTTTAAGGTGTGAAATCAGATCCCATGGCACACTGCCAGTGGTGTGGACTGGAAATGTCTCTGGTGCTTCACTCCTTGTGCAGCTCCTCAGCCAGATCTTGGATTTTGAGCCCAAAAATCAGTGACCCTCCCCACAGCAAACCCCACAGCCCTGCTGCTCCAAACATCCAGAGCACACCATCCCATCCTTCCTCCAGCTTGAAAAACTGCAGGAGTGGGCCACTGCTAGAATAACTGTGAGGAGCATTTTGGAAACTATCTTCCCATTTGGGATCTTCCTCTCCTGCTGTGCTTCAGAGAGCATGCACAGCTGGTGATCCCAGAGGGATAAATCATCCCGAGGGAGGAGTGGCAGCTCCTTCTTTGAAGGAATAGACAACTAGTTTCAGCACCCTGCTGATTTCATGTTACAGCTTTCACTCGGGGCAGGCTGCAAAATAGAGTTCTGAAGAATTATGAAAGGAATTATGCTTTTCACAGCTTTAGAATTTCAAAAGAATTCGCGGTGGTTCTGTGAAACATTTGCTCTGCAGCCTCTCAGAGATAAGCAGCCAAACCAGCCTCATTACGGACAAAATTATTTAAGTGTGGCTCTTTAAACCTGTGTTTGGAGCTCCAAATAAGAGGTGCATGATGGCGACCTCCAAATAACCCCTGACTTAAATGCAAACCTCGGTCTCAGCTGCTTTAATAGCTCCACAACTCCAGCACAGCCAAGTTTTCCTCCTGGAGTTTCGTGATGATGTTCATTTATTCTGGGGAAACAAGCAAGGCAGCTACAATGACATCATAATTTTCCCAGTGCTGTGCTCTTTGGGGAGTGTCCCAGCAGCTATAGCTGGGTTTAAAAAACAAAAAAAAAAAAACCTAAGTGAAGCTCTGACATCGCTCACTGGGGAGAATCAGACTTTGTGCTTTTGGTTTATAAGTTGTTTGCTGTATTTCCCAAAGAATATTCACCACATGTAGAACCAGGACGAGCAAACAGCAGTGGGGAAATTAGGAGGGTTCTGTGCTCCTCAGAGAAGTCCCAAAACTTATCTGACAGCAGGCAATTTGTCTTGTAGGATATGCTAATCAGCACCTGACAAATAGATTGGAAAGCAGATAAATTGGCAGGCAAATTGAATATTACTCTTTCCCTTGAGAAACTTAGTGGCCAAATTGCTATTTTAAAAACTCAGGATATTCCACTTGATGTCTAATGCTGAGCGTAATTATAACACTTCTCTCCTAATTCCTTCGTTCATTTATTTCAAAAAGTGTCCAGCTGACAGAAGCTGAAGAGCTTCTCCAATATTCCCCATCAGTTTTTGAGGCCACTTGTACTTTTTTAGGGCTTTGCATTTCCCAGCAGTGCACGGGCAGAGTGGAACCTTCTCCAGCTGAGATGTCCAACAAGTGCCCCAACAGAAACGAGGAGAGATTCCTCCCTTCATGAAACCAACCATCCCTCATTTCTTACTTTAGAGAGCCAGATAAAAATCCTTCAGAAGGCAGCAGTGTTCTGTCACCACTGCCAGCTGTATTGGGCTGCCCCTAGAAATGGGGTCATAAAGCTCAGGGTATATTTTATCTATCTATCTATTTATTTATTTATTTATTTATTTATCTGTATTTGTATTTGTATTTGTATTTGTATTTGTGTTTGTATTTTCATTTTCATTTTCTTTATTTTTATTTTTATTTTCATTTTCATTTTCATTTTCATTTTCGTTTTCATTTTTATTTTTATTTCTATTTTTATTTTTATTTTTGTTTGTTTTCATTTTTATTTTTATTTTCATTTTCATTTTCATTTTCATTTTTATTTTCATTTTATTTCTATTCTTATTTTTATTTTCATTTTTATTTTTAATTTTATTTTTATGTTTATGTTTATTTTTATTTTTATGTTTATTTTCATTTTTATTTTTATTTTCATTTTCATTTTCATTTTTATTTTCATTTTATTCTTATTTTTATTTTCATTTTTATTTTTGTTTTTATTTTTATGTTTATTTTCATTTCTATTTTCATTTTTATTTTATTTTTATTTTCATTTTCATTTTCATTTTCATTTTTATTTTCATTTTATTTTTATTTTCATTTTCATTTTCAGTTTCATTTTCATTTTATTCTTATTTTTATTTTCATTTTTATTTTTGTTTTTATTTTCATTTTCATTTGCATTTGCATTTTCATTTGCATTTTCTTTTTATTCTTATTTTTATTTTCATTTTTACTTTCATTTTTATTTTCATTTTTATTTTCATTTTCATTTTCATTTTCATTTTCTTTTTCATTTTCATTTTCTTTTTCATTTTATTTTTATTCTTATTTTTATTTTCATTTTTATTTTTGTTTTCATTTTCATTTTCATTTTCATTTTCATTTTCATTTTCACATACATTCATACATGCGCATTATACTATATCATCTTAATTTTTACAGCAATTAATTTTATTTTCCTTTTTAAAGGGGAGAACTCCTTGACTACTGAGTGGCAAAATCAGTTTTCCACTGCCTACAGTTACAAAGGGCTTCTGTGTCTACACGAAGTTATTCCAGCAGGGCACAGACAGTAAGAAGATGGCAAAGGAAAACTGGAAATCCAATTTTATGGTCGCACGTAGCCTTGAGAGGAGGGAATCCAAAGGTAAAGATCACAGGCTTGGGTCTCTGGGCTCAGAAAATTCCTGGTTTTACCTGGTTTGAGCTACCTGCCAGGCCCCAGATATCAGCCAGCCACAACTAAACCTGCACCTTGCGTCTGGAAAAGCAGGACACAAGCGTGACCCTTTTTCTGGTGCCGTTGTTAATTAAAAAAAAGAAATAAAAAATAAAAAAAAAGTCATTTTTATCTGCGTAAAGAGCAGGTAGGAAGTCAAGGTCCTTGCCCAGAAGCCTGCCATGAAAAAAAACAACATTTCATGAACAGGAGTATAAAGCAAACTTTAAGCAATACCAGAAAAGCTTTGAATGTGTGCTAGCATTTCCTGAAGTTCACCAGGTTTTTTTACCACTCACGTTCTGTAGTCTGGGTTTTCACTCCAGCTTTTCCTTCTTCTGCACCATTTTTTTCTCCTTATTTTCAACTTTCTTTTACATTTCAAAGAAGAAAAAAAAAAAAAATTGCCGAGGGTTCATTCACGTCTGAGCCCCCCAGCTCCCTCCTGCACCCAAATGTCGCTTTTGGCTCCTGGCATCCGAACAAACCTGTCACTCAACTTTTCTGGCAAAAAGTCCGGCGAAAGGAGCAGCAGGGCAGGGTGGTTATGCGGGCTATCCCTTCCAAGCAGCATCACAAAGAAGTTGACTCATTTTTGGGATGCTTGAACCAAAGCAGCGCTGACCTGCACCAAGAGAACCAACAAACATACTGAACTCTGGCAGTGGCTGAGAAAGGCACAGGGTTTTTTATTTTCACTTTGAAGTAAAGATTCTGCACGTTTATGATCTGCTTTACGGGAATAAAAAGCAAACAAACACAGGAAGTAATAGGAAAATGAACAGAGAGCGTTTTCAGATGCTCAGCTGAAATTCACCGAGCAGACAAGTTAATTAGGTACATAAACACTGCTGAACTAATATTTTAGTTTATCAAGCCAGGAAGACAACAACAGTACATGTGCATAATATGAAATAAAGATAAAAATAAAAATAAAAAAAAAAATAAAAATAAAGATTAAAATAAAAATAAAGATTAAAATAAAGATAAAAATAAAGATAAAAATAAAGATAAAGATAAAAATAAAGATAAAATTAAAAAAATAAAAATAAAAATAAAAATAAAAATAAAAATAAAAATAAAAGTAAAAATAAAAATAAAATAAAATAAATATAAATATAAATATAAATATAAATATAAATATAAATATAAATATAAATATAAATATAAATATAAATATAAATATAAATATAAATATAAATATAAATATAAATATAAACAAAAAATAAAAATAAAAATAAGTTTATTAATAAAATTACTCTCTCTATGTCCTGAGTCAGCTAGCTTGTGCTTTAACACGGAGTTGTGCATTACCTGAAAACATAAGTAATGAAAACTTTTGTGGAAAAGGTAATAGATTTGAAGGATGAGGCTGATCTTGGGGGCACTGCATGTACCACAGTATTAGAAGAAGATAAAAATGGGAATGGCTGATAATATCCAGTGGTTTTACACCAATGGTTCAACCATTTATGGTAATTGTTGAGGCAAAGAGGTGTCCCAGAAGCAGAATTTCCTGACCTTGGGTCAGGGAAAAACCAAATCACACCACGAGTCTGAATGGTTGCCATAACTCAGCAATGATTAAAACGTTTTGTCGTGCTGAAACATAAAGGAGAGAGTGGTAAAAGCGAGAAAAACAGGGAAATAAATGCCCTCCTGGCATTTGGTAGGCATCAGAAGAGAACCAGCAGTTCCTTGCAGCCAGCAGGGCCTGGCACATTCTGTGCCAAATTTTACCTCATCCAGTTGCTGGGGGGATTTTAAAGAGCCCCACGAGTGATTTATCTCCTCTGTGTCATGTTCACTGAGGTTTGAAGCCAGGTTTCCAGCCAGCTCACCAGCATTGCACCTGGAGCATTGCTGCTCACCTTTGGCAGTGAGAAACCTGCTCGGGGTTTTATTTTTATTCTGTGTGCACCAATCCAGGGCGCTCAGTGTCAATGCTTGGGAGAGGGACAAACTGAACCAAGGTAAGGGTGCAGAATGCCCGTTTTTCAGGGAATAAAGAGCTCCCAAACTCATGTTGCTGTGATATCCTTGTACAAGCCCCATCCCAACTCGGGCTCCATCGGAGAACACCCTCCATTATAAATAACCTCCTGCTTCAAAGGCCAACCAACTACTTTGGTGCACTTTTAAAGCCAGTTCTGCAGCGCTTTTGCCTGGTGGGAAACCCTTGAGTGGCTCAGAGCTCCTTGTCTGCACTTCCAGCTCCTCTGTGAGGAGGCTTTGGCCCCTTTGAGCTACCACGGTCAGCAGCACCCACATCAAACACCCTCAGAGCAAACTGGAGGCCCAGGCACTTCACATGCCTGTATTTTTCCAGAGGAGGCTCAGATTCTGCCGTGGAGATCAAATCAATGAAAAATCATGGCTAGGAATCCTCTGTAATCAACAAAGCACAGTAACCAGCCATTAATCACATCTCCTTGATAACCCTGACCCTGCTGGGGCACAGCATCTGCCTCGTGTTTTTCGTGGCTGGGAGCCAAACCCGGGATCAGGAAACAACTATTCCACTGGTCAGATGTTAGCACAGCACAGCATGTTGGCTTTACAACCACCCTATGAGCTCAGAGAATTTAATGGAACTGTCTTTTATTTGGCTCGGCCCCGTTTATTAATATTACCAGAGTGAGTAGCTCACATGGTCACACATGCACTTGAGAGAGACGTGTCTAGACAGACCCAGAAGTGCCCACTCTCTTTTCCACAAGCAGGAAAAACCTGGGTCTCACAACCAGCAGGGCTGTTTGAGCTGGAAATACCCCCAGCATTTTCTGTCAAGGTAGATGCATGTGAACAGTAGCAGGCAAGGACCAGATGGCAAAAATTAGTGGCATTTATGCCAAGTGAGTGATTGGGGAGTGAGGAAAGGGGTGATCAAAGGAGTGGTATCACCAGAGAGGAGGGGAAAAAAAAACCCCAAAAACAAAATTAATTATTACAGTACTTGAAAGGGGAATTAGCTAGTGACTAGTAAATCCATCTAGGTTCACAAAGCCAGCTACCATTTCTGGGTAGCATGTTTGGGCAGCCCTGGTCTGCATGCTTTATAGCACAGCCAGGACCTGTTTGTCAGGGAGATCCAGTGGAATTTGTTCTTGCACCATTCCTGCTGTTCTTGGCACTTCGTGGTGCAGGAACAAGCTGTGCTGGGAGCAGCCAGCAGGGGCAGCAGCTGTGGAGGCCATGGAAAAAGGATGAATAAAATCCCAAATCGATGTTCCAGGGGGCATCTCTCAGCCTGGCAGTGCCCAGGGCCAGGCTGGACATTGGAAAACGTGAGGTTTTTTTGGGGTGCCCCAAACACAGCTCCTCCTCCCTGCCTTCCCAGGGGTGATTTGCCCCTTGTCTCCACTGGAAAAGAAGAAATCCAGGTGAGCAGGTCCTCCAGACACGACAAATCTGTGCCTAAACAGAAAATAGCTGAGTGAAACTTGGCTTTACTGTGAGCTTAAGCAGACAGAAGCCAAGGCATTTACAGGCTCGCTGCACCACGTATTTTGAGCATTCCCATTTATTTCACATAAGATTCACTTGTTCATACTTGAACATAATGTGCCCATTAGAGTAAACTGGAGATTTGAGAAAGCAAACACACCTTGCAAAAGCTTGAACCGCTGGCACAGGCTGCTAAACTTCCCCTGAACAGCCCTGTCAGGGGCACTTCTCTGATTTTCTTCTCTCTTCCACCCAGTAAACCTCACTGCACCATTTAAATAAAGCAGGTGCAGCCCAAAAACGTGCACTGTTTTGAGCAGAGGCAGGAGCAAACACCTGGGAGCCTTTTAAATATGCAAAACATTTGGTTAACGCGTGATTAATTTGAAGCACTTGTGGCAAGTGAGCACTAAGCATTCTCCTGGGCCCCTGCTGGATGGCAGCTTTGGTTACTTGAGTGAGGAAATAATTCTGGTTCGGCAGCTCAATAGAGCTTTGGGGTCTGATTCTTCTTTCTAATCGCAGGGAAAATAAACAGGGAGAGGGGAAAAAGGGAAGGGAAAGAAAGAGGAAAAAGAGGAAAAAGAGGAAAAAGAGGAAAAAGAGGAAAAAGAGGAAAAAGAGGAAAAAGAGGAAAAAGAGGAAAAAGAGGAAAAAGAGGAAAGGAAAGGAAAGGAAAGGAAAGGAAAGGAAAGGAAAGGAAAGGAAAGGAAAGGAAAGGAAAGGAAAGGAAAGGAAAGGAAAGGAAAGGAAAGGAAAGGAAAGGAAAGGAAAGGAAAGGAAAGGGAAAGGAAAGGGAAAGGAAAGGAAAGGAAAGGAAAGGAAAGGAAAGGAAAAGGAAAGGAAAGGAAAGGGAAAGGAAAGGGAAAGGAAAGGAAAGGAAAAGGAAAGGAAAGAAGGGAAAGGAAAGGAAAGGAAAGGAAAGGAAAGGAAAGGAAAGGAAAGGAAAGGAAAGGAAAGGAAAGGAAAGGAAAGGAAAGGAAAGGAAAGGAAAGGAAAGGAAAGGAAAGGAAAAGAAAGGAAGAAGGAAAAAAGGAAAAGGAAGGAAAGGATCCCATACAGACCCTTAAAATAAAAGAAAACCAATTCAGTCCTTGTTTTTTTGTTTTACTCCCTCAGCAGAACCAGGCTCTGAATTCCTCGTAAACCCAAGTGGAAAAGGGGATCTGGAGTGGAAGAACACACAACAAAAAAACCCAAAAAAACAAAAAAACAAAACCAAAAAAACCACACCAAAACAAAACAAAAAGCCTCTAGCCACACTGGAGGATCCCACTTCAAAATTAGCTGAGTGCTGTTAGCTGAAAAGAAAATTATGTAGGTAACATCTATTTTTTTAAGCATTCCAGGATTTTTATTTTTTTTTTCATTCATTGGTTCAGGAAATCTTCAGTGTGTTTGCCTGGCTCACAATAAAAGGAGGCAGCACAATTTTATGAGGACAGATGATTGAAACTCCCCGTGCAGCCAGCCTGAGAATTTTCCTTTTGCCTGTCCCTGTAGTAAGAACATTGCTGACATTTTTGAAATAGAACAAGATAGGTTTCTTTTTAAAAGGCGGAAAATCAACTTGTAATTTCGTACTAACACAAAATGCCAAAATTCTGAGTTTAAAATTGAAGATGCACAGGGAATTTTTGGGAAAGGATGGTTTGCAGTGATCAGAAGCACCTGGCAGCCCACAGAAAGGTTTATTTTCCTTCCCCTCCCTCTCACAGGAGCCAAAAGCTGTTGAAAAATCCTTATTGGAGCTCAGCAGACATATCCTGGTGAAAATTCATTTATTCAGGAGGACACAGCGAGCCCGGTGTGCTACTCACACATTTTAACTTCTCAGACACGGGCATTTTCATCTTTTTTTTTTTTTTTTTTTTTACCCTCAAAATTCCCATTTTTCACCCAGAAGTGTCCCAAAAAATTTCCAGTATTTCAGAAAATTTCCAAAATTTCCCAAATTTCCCAGAACTGCCAAAAATTTCTGGTTTTGCTCCCCCAAATTAATTTTTCCCCTCAAAAATTCCCATTTTTCCCCTAAAAATTCCCATTTTTCACCCTGAATTGTCCCAAAAAATTCCCAAAATTTCAGAAAATTTCCAAAATTTCCAAGATTTCACCAGAACTGCCAAAAATTTCCGGTTTTGCTCCCCCAAATTAATTTTTCCCCTCAAAAATTCCTATTTTTCCCCAAAAAATTCCCATTTTTCACCCAGAATTTTCCCCAAAAATTCCCAAAATTTCAGAAAATTCCCAAAGTGTCCAAATTTCCCAAAACTGCCAAAAAATTCTGGGTTTTTTCCTCCAAATTAATTTTTCCCCTCAAAAATTCCCATTTTTCCCCTAAAAATTCCCATTTTTCACCCTGAATTGCCCCAAAAAATTCCCAAAATTTCAGAAAATTTCCAAAGTTTCCAAATTTCACCAGAACTGCCAAAAATGTCCGGTTTTGCTCCCCCCAAATTAATTTTTCCCCTCAAAAATTCCCATTTTTCACCTAAAAATTCCCATTTTTCACCCAGAATTGTCCCCAAAAATTCCCAAAATTTCACAAAATTCCCAAAATTTCCCCAATTTCACCAGAACTGCCAAAAATTTCCGGTTTTGCTCCCCCAAATTAATTTTTCCCCTCAAAAATTCCCATTTTTCCCCTAAAAGTTCCCATTTTTCACCCAGAATTTTCCCAAAAAATACCCAAAATTTCAGAAAATTCCCAAAGTTTCCAAATTTTCCCAAAACTGTCAAAAATTTCTGGTTTTGCTCCCCCAAATTAATTTTTCCCCTCAAAAATTCCCATTTTTCACCCAGAATTTTCCCAAAAAATTCCCAAAATTCCAGAAAGTTCTGAAAATTTACAAAATTTTCATTTTTACTCTCCCAAATTAATTTTTCCCCACAAAAATTCCCATTTTTCCCATAAAAATTCCCATTTTTCCCATAAAAATTCCCATTTTTCACACAGAATTTTCCTAAAAAATTCCCAAAATTTCAGAAAATTCCCAAAGTTTCCAAATTTCCCAGAACTGCCAAAAATTTCCGGTTTTGCTCCCCCCCAAATTAATTTTTCCCCTCAAAAATTCCCATTATTCCCCAAAAAATTCCCATTTTTCACACAGAATTGTCCCAAAAAATTTCCAGAATTTCAGAAAATTTCCAAAATTTTCCAAATTTCCCAGACCTGCCAAAAATTTCTGGTTTTACTCCCCAAAATTAATTTTTCCACTCAAAAGTTCCCATTTTTCCCATAAAAATTCCCATTTTTCACCCGGAATTGTCCCAAACAATTTCCAGAATTTCAGAAAATTCACAAAATTTCCCAAATTTCACCAGAACTGCCAAAAATTTCCATTTTTGCTCCCCCAAATTAATTTTTCCCCTCAAAAAGTCCCATTTTTCCCATAAAAATTCCCATTTTTCACCCAGAATTGTCCCAAAAAAATCTCCAGAATTTCAGAAAATTCTCTAAATTTCCCAAAACTGCCAAAAAATTTCCATTTTTACTCCCCCAAATTAATTTTTCCCCTCAAAAATTCCCATTTTTCCCCTAAAAATTCCCATTTCCACCCGGAATTGTCCCAAAAAATCCCCAAAATTTCAGAAAATTCCCAAAATTTCCCAAATTTCACCAGAATTGCCAAAAATTTCCATTTTTGCTCCCCCAAATTAATTTTTCCCTTCAAAAATTCCGGTTTTTCCCATAAAAATTCTCATTTTTCACCCAGAATTGTCCCAAAAAATTTCCAAAATTTCAGAAAGTTCTGAAAATTTACAAAATTTCCATTTTTACTCCCCCAAATTAATTTTTCCCCTCAAAAATTCCCATTTTTCACCCAGAATTGTCCCCAAAAATTTCCAAAATTTCAGAAAATTCGCAGTTTCCAAATTTCTCAGAACTGCCAAAAATTTTCATTTTTACTCCCCCAAACTAATTTTCCCCTAAAAATTCCCATTTTTCCCATAAAAATTCCCATTTTTCACCAAGAATTGTCCCAAAAAAATCTCCAGAATTTCAGAAAATTCTCTAAATTTCCCAAAACTGCAAAAAAAATCCGTTTTTACTCCCCCAAATTAATTTTTCCCCTCAAAATTTCCCATTTTTCCCATAAAAAATCCCATTTTTCACTCAGAATTTTCCCAAAAAATTCCCAAAATTTCAGAAAATTCCCAAAATTTCCCAAATTTCACCAGAATTGCCAAAAACTTCCGGTTTTGCTCCCCCAAATTAATTTTTCCCTTCAAAAATTCCCATTTTTCACCCAGAAAATTCCCATTTTTTACCCAGAATTTTCCAAAAAAATTCCCAAAATTTCAGAAAATTCCCAAAGTTTCCAAATTTCCCAAAACTGCCAAAAATTTCCATTTTTACTCCCCCAAATTAATTTTTCCCCTCAAAAATTCCCTTTTTTCCCCTCAAAAAGTCCCAGTTTTTCCCCAAAAAAATTCCCATTTTTCACCATGCTATTTTCCAAAAAAATTCCCAAAATTTCAGAAAATTCCCAAAGGTTCCAAATTTCCCAAAGCTGCCAAAAATTTCCATTTTTACTCCCCCAAATTAATTTTTCCCCTCAAAAGTTCCCATTTTTCCCCTAAAAATTCCCATTTTTCACCAAGAATTGTCCCAAAAAATTCCCAAAATTCCAGAAAGTTCTGAAAATTTACAAAATTTTCCGGTTTTACTCCCCCAAATTAATTTTTCCCTTAAAAATTCCCATTTTTCACCCAGAATTTTCCAAAAAAATTCCCAAAATTTCAGAAAATTCACAAAATTTCCAAGATTTCACCAGAACTGCCAAAAATTTCCATTTTTACTCCCCCAAATTAATTTTTCCCCTCAAAAATTCCCATTTTTGCCATAAAAATTCCCATTTTTCACCCAGAATTGTCCCAAAAAATTCCCAAAATTTCACAAAATTCCCAAAGTTTCCAAATTTCCCAGACCTGCCAAAAATTTCTGGTTTTACTCCCCCAAATTAATTTTTCCCCTCAAAAATTCCCATTTTTTCCCCTCAAAAATTCCCATTTTTCACCCAGAATTGTCCCAAACAATTCCTAAAATTTCAGAAAATTCCCAAAATTTCCAAGATTTCACCAGAACTGCCAAAAATTTTCGGTTTTGCTCCCCCAAATTAATTTTTCCCCTCAAAAATTCCCATTTTTCACCCAGAAAATTCCCGGTTTTTACCCAGAATTTTCCAAAAAAATTCCCAAAATTTCAAAAAATTTTCAAAACTTCCAAATTTCCCAAAGCTGCCCAAAAATTCCGTTTTTACTCCCCCAAATTAATTTTTCCCCTCAAAAATTCCCATTTTTCACCCAGAATTTTCCCAAAAAATTCCCAAAATTCCAGAAAGTTCTGAAAATTTGCAAAATTTCTGGTTTTATTCCCCCAAATTAATTTTTCCCCTCAAAAATTCCCATTTTTCACCCAGAAAATTCCCGTTTTTACCCAGAATTTTCAAAAAAAATTCCCAAAATTTCAGAAAATTCCCAGTTTCCAAATTTCCTAAAACTGCCAAAAAATTCCGTTTTTACTCCCCAAATTAATTTTTCCCCTCAAAAATTCCCATTTTTTCCCCTAAAAATTCCCATTTTTCACCCAGAATTGCCCCAAAAAATTCCCAAAATTCCAGAAAGTTCTGAAAATTTACAAAATTTCCGTTTTTACTCCCCCAAATTAATTTTTTCCCTCAAAAATTCCCATTTTTTCCCCCTAAAAATTCCCATTTTTCACCCTGAATTGTCCCAAAAAATTTCCCAAAATTTCAGAAAATTCCCAAAGTTTCCAAATTTCCCAAAACTGCCAAAAATTTCTTTTTCCATAGAGGTAAAAGTTCCAAAGAGGACAGTGAAGCCAGGAGCACACAGTAATTTATAAAGGAACAGGAGTTTTGGTGCTGTGTGGTGGCTCTGAAAACCACCAAATGCTTAAAATGAGGATTTAAAATTTCAAGGTTGTACATCCAGGTGGGTGATTTGCTGAGTAAAAGCCTCTTGTCAATGGCAAGATATTAGAGATTAATTTAAAACCTTGTCAGAAGCACCAAACATTCTTTCCACATGTGCGACCTTTGATTTTTCCTGATTTTTTAGACTTAGGAGCATCCCTAGCCAGTGAGTCCACAGGTGGGACAAAGTATTTAATGAATAAATAAAGTGTTTAATTTAAGAAATGCTGGACAAAGTGTTTATTTTTTTGGGTGCAAGTTAAAATCTTGCAGATTCAGAATTTAATGTTTTCCCTCTTCTCTGTTACACAGGAGAGAAAGATGACTCTCTTCTGAGCATCCCTCTCCAAACTGGCTGTCCTGTTAAAGCCTTTCACAATTTATTTATTTCTCCCCTTCTGTGAAAAACTACCTCAACCTCTTCATTTTGTCATCAAAGGCACAATTTTCCTAGTCCCCAAGCATTATTTTTAGTTTTCTCCTCAGCCACTTGTAATGTATAAAATCAATTTGCTCATCTCAGAGCTGTGACCAGACTCCAAAAAAGTTGACTTTGTAAATCAGAGTTTTTTAGCTGTGTCCATGCTTGCTTACTCCTCCTCCAGTAAATTTATTTGTCCTCTTCAGAAAACGTCAATTTTCTTTGTCAGCATAAGATTTTCCACTGCAATGAGCTGCAGGAATGTAGAGCTCCAGTATTTCTTTTTGTTAAGTTTGGGCATCTGAGTTCTATTCATCTTTCTATTCATCTTTTTACATCAATACCATCCCATAGTTATTTCATATTAATCCTTCCTTGAAAAAAAGAAAAAAAAAATTGGATGTGTTCCTCTGAATTATTCATGTGGGGTTAAAAATATGTCAGCACCCCAATTTTCCCACTGGCCCCTCTTATCACCTGACAGATTGTTGCCTTTTTTTTCCCAACTTGGAAATGAAACTCGAGATAATTTTAGTAGGGCTGTAACATAAAAGGGAATCTTTATTTGAAGACCTGTGGAAAGGTGTCCACAAAAACCCACCCACACAGGGGTGAGGACATTTTACAGGCTTTAGGAAATTAGTATGGTTGATTGAGATGGTTTTGAAAGCTAAACCAGTGGGAGACTCCAAGTCAGAAATACAATTTAATAGGAAAAAAAAAAAAAAGGAAAATAAGATGCATGTAAAAGTGCAAAAAAAAACCAGACATCCTGACACCCTGCTATTAGGGGGGTGGTAGCAGTCCAGATGAAGTGGTTTTGTTGAAGCAGTGATCCTGTAGAAAGGTCTGGTAACTCTTGTCCTCTGGAATCCAGTGGAAAGAAGGTGCTTTGGTGTCCCAAATCTCAGTTTTGATCTGGGCAGGAAAGGCTTGGCTCCTGCCCTGGCTGGAGCATCTCCCAGTGGGATGATGTAATTTTATCAGCCGTGCCCTGGGACTCACTGGCCATGAACAGGAGATATCTCCTGGAGGGAGGATGGGCTGTGGGAAGATAAAGATGATTGCCCAGCTGGTTTAAAGATGGCCCATTAACAGGAGATATCTCCCACAGAGACAAGGATCATTCTCCCCCCTGATTTCAGCAGATGGTGATAGAATAAATCCTTTTGGGCACATCTTTACATAATGTAACCTAGGACATTGATGGAAAGCACCAATTAGGAGGACAAGTGGTGATGGAATTCCATCCAGATCAAGCTCATTCCCTGGAGTCTTCCTCTTGTTACTAGTTGTACTTTGTCCATGAAATTATCTCTAAGAGCTGCTTCCAACCTTTGCAGTCAGGAAGAACTAAGAGAGGACAGGGGCCTTGAACCCCCTGGGGCTTGGAGTTCTGGAATTTGTCTTTTTGTTCAGGGAAAGAGCATGGAAAATTACTGAGAAAACGAGCCACTGATGCAATAGGCTACAGAGCTACAAATGTATGGGTGAAGAATTCAGAGAACACAGAAAAAATGCAAAAAAATGAACGGAATCAAGACGAGTGACCACCTCTGGTCTGAAGATAATGCAAAGCCATCAGGAGTCACAGCTGCTGCCTTGACAACACCAGTCTTCACTCTGGTGGTTATTAACGAGAGAAGTTAATTGGTCTTAATTGCAGCCTCTCCAGATGTGACATCTCTGCAGTTTCCAGTCCCATTTCTTCCTCCATGGACAAACAGCACAACAGCTCCCAAGCTGAAAGATTCAGAGCAGCTACAAAAACAAAATGCTGACAAGTGAAAGCACTAAAATAGATGTACAACCACATAGACAGATTTTCCCATGAAAGATGAAGCAGGAAAACAAATCTGGAAAAGGGTTTGGAAAAAAACTCCTGTAATTCTTTTTTTTTATTATTTTTTTTTACTACCCCCCCGGTTTTTGTAATGACAATAACTTTTCCACAAGATTCAACCATGTGAAAAGTCGCTGGGCAAGCTCATCAAATAGACTAGTCCCTGAAGTCCTGAAGGGGAAAAAAAGTAGGAAGAAAACAAAAAAAACTCTTAAAGCTCAATGGGTAGCCATTATTACGTTTTGCTTAGTGGCCAAAGCAGCTCCTAACAGAGGGGGGAAAAACAAAATTTCTTTTCATTCCTGGAGCCTGGAAGGAGCCATGCTCATGCATCCCTGTAGTCAGAGCAGTGTGGAATGTGGCTGGACTTTTTTTCTCAGTGGCAGGGCCAACATCAGCTTGTAGCTGGCAGGTTTAAGCCATTCTTGGTGTCAGCTGGGTTCACCTCACCAGCAGAATAACACCCCACTTAAGGAAAGATTGCTGTGCTCCTCTTTGCTTAATCTCTTTTTTATTATTTTAGCATGAAAGCCTGCTGCAGAAGAGAGCATTTAAATGTGCTATTAAAGAAACTGCCTTCAGTTTTCACTGCCACCAAAGTGAAACAAGATGCCCAGTTCTGGTTTCATGTATATTTTTCGTTTTTGTGACTCAGTTGCAGCGTATTTTATAATTCAACTTTTGTGACTCAATTGAAGCTGCATTTTGTTAAATTCAGCCTAGAAAAAATTCTTCCAGGGGGCACAAAAAGTCACGAGGGGAATCTCAAAAGATTGGAAGCGCCTCTAATAGAAGGATTTATCATCACAGTCCAACTCCTTTTAAAGAGCAGAAAAACACCAAGGGCACTAAAAAAGAGGAGATTTAGGTACAGCCACTCCACCACCTTTCCCTCAAACACCTCTACTCCAAGTTCTGATAGTCCTCACTCTGATGTCTCCTGTAGGCATCCAGTTCGTAAAAGACAGAAATGTTGCTATTAATCCTAAGGATAGGAATTCATTGACATTTCCAAGACATTTTAAATAGAAACAGAATATGGAAACAGGTTTTGCTGTCAGTTACAATCTTTGAGCTCAGAGTCAGTGGAGTTACTGTCATCTATTTCAGTTTCAGCCCAAGCAGGAGCAGGAACTTGTCCAAAAATAATGTGCAAAGTATTTTTTTTTTTTTGACATTCAATATCATCTTACCTCACCACCAGCTTCAATCTAATTAATTCAGACTGGCACAAAACAAAAGAACTACAACTACAGAGGCTGGGCCACAAGACAAAAGCCATGACCCTCCACACTTATCATTTGTTGTTTCTGTTACCCATAAATGGGCTTTTGTTCACTAAAGATGTTGATAATCACACTAATATACACGGCTGTATGAAGTGAAGGAATTGATTAATTCCTCTATATGTTGTCCTTCATTTGCTGTCAAATGAAGCAGAAATCAGTGCCCTGTCATCCTGGGTCAACAAATTCAGTGGAGCTGTAGAGATCTTCTTCCATCAGAGTGGAAACAATTGGATAAATGCAGTCAAATAAACAACTTTAGGTTATAATTTTTACCTAAACAGAGATAAGAGCTCTGTTTTCTTAGGCACTGGAAAAGCACATAACAGTCTTCCTCCTAAAAGCTCTATTATTCCAGTCAGGGAAGGACTATTTATTGACCTAGCATTTATTTCTGATTTAACATGTGCCAAAAGACAGCAAATGTAAACCAATTTAAGAGAGTCCACAAAAGGCAATTGAATTAAGATCAGTGCCCTCTGACTGAGTTAGTTGGATTGGCTCAGCTTGAGCACCCAGGGCTTTACCCTGAAAGGTGTCACAGCACTCTGAGCACGTTAAAATTAACTGCAGACCCGTTTTGAGGTACCCAAATTCTGCATTTATTTGCAGGAACAAAGCTCCAAGGACTGATTTTCGTATTTTTTTGGATGCATTTGGTGTTTGCCCGCCCAGAAAATCAATTTTGAGGGCAATTCAAAGGGATGTGAGAGGTGCTCCTGGTGCTGGGAGTGTGCATCTTGGTGAATCTTGGTTTCCAACCCCAGGTGAGCACCCAGCTGCCCCTGGTTTGGCACTTCTGCTTTTTATTTTTTTTTATTTACTTTGGAGACAAACCTCTGCCTGAAAACAATGTGCAGCCAGGAGCTTACATGCCTAGTCATGGGATTTTTTTTATATATATTTTTTTTTATGCAGAGCAGGCTCTTTCTGGCAGAAGACAACGAGAGGAAACACTCTTTGAAATAATCAATAGCCCAGCCACCAGAGCATCAGAGCCTAGGTAAATGGGCAAGAGAATCCAGGGTGTTTATGGGATCAGGTAGCATCCCACTGACATTTTAAAGAGTGCCTGCAGCTCCCACTGGGCAAATTTGGGTGCCTGCGAAAACGGAAATGTGCCAGGAAAGGTGAGGGTTTCAAATTTTTTCAAAAAAAGGAAAAGGAAAAGGAAAAGGAAAAGGAAAAGGAAAAGGAAAAGAAAAGAAAAAGGAAAAGGAGAGGAAGAGGAAGAGGAAAAGGAAGAGGAAAAGGAAGAGGAAGAGGGAAAGGGAAAAGGAAAAGGAAAAGAAAAGGAAAAGGATAGGAAGAGGAAGAGGAAGAGGAAGAGGAAGAGGAAGAGGAAGAGGAAGAGGAAGAGGAAGAGGAAATGGAAGAGGAAGAGAAAAGGAAGAGGGAAAAGGAAAAGGAAAAGGAAAAGGAAGAGGAAAAAGGAAAAGGAAGAGGAAAAGGAAAAGGAAGAGGAAAAAGGAAAAGGAAAAGGAAAAGGAAAAGGAAAAGGAAAAGGAAAAGGAAAAAGGGAAAAAGGAAAAGGAAAAGGAAAAGGAAAAAGGAAAAGGAAAAGGAAAAGGAAAAGGAAAAGGAAAAGGAAAAGGAAAGGGAAGAGGAAGAGGAAGAGGAAGAGGAAGAGGAAGAGGAAGAGGAAGAGGAAGAGGAAGAGGAAGAGGAAGAGGAAGAGGAAGAGGAAGAGGAAGAGGAAGAGGAAGAAAAGGAAAAGGAAGAGGAAGAGGAAGAGGAAAAGGAAGAGGAAAAGGAAAAGGAAAAGGAAAAGGAAAAGGAAAAGGAAAAGGAAAAGGAAAAGGAAAAGGAAAAGGAAAAGGAAAAGGAAAAGGAAAAGGAAAAGGAAAAGGAAAAGGAAAAGGAAAAGGAAAAGGAAAAGGAAAAAGGAAAAGGAAAAGGAAAAGGAAAAGGAAAAGGAAAAGGAAAAGGAAAAGGAAAAGGAAAAGGAAAATAAGTTCTGGAGGGGCAGATAAAGCCAGGAATACAGGGATATTCTCACAAAGGATAAATCAGCCAACCAACACTTCAATCCACCTGTTTTTTCAGTGGCTTGCAGCCACAGCAAAATTACAGAGGCCTCCAGGGGTTTCTCCAGCCCTGGCTTCCCTGGAGGTTCCCCTGCTTGGCACACCCCAGCTTTCCCAGATTTCACACCAGGCTTTGGGGGGCCTGCAAGGGTTTCCCAGAGAGATAAAGACCTTGTGCCACTTGGACCTGTCCTGAGCCAGGGTGGGGACAAACAGCCCCTGCCCCTCCTAGGAGAACACCAGATTTTGGGGATGTGAGGGCTGGGTGCTGCTGCAGTGATGTGAGAGGAGGCAGCACCAGGAAAGTGCTCCTGGCCCAGAGGGGAGCCTGCCAAACCCACCCTCCCAAACCCCACCTCCCTGGTAATGAGCTCTGGAGAAGGAGAGGGTTTTTTTTAATATCAGCTTCCGCCCTTGCAAAGCTGTTCAGGCTGGTGTCTCACTTCCCTGGCTCTTTTGAGCATGACCATGACATTAATCTGAATAAATTCCTACCAGTCATCTGGAGACTTTCTCACTTCTCCTATGGGAAGCCCTTTCCATCTAAGGACAAACAGTTGGTTATTGACCAGTGGGTTTACTTCAGAATTTAAAAGTTCTTGCAACACACTCAATTAGCTTTGAAACAGTCGTGTTGCTTTTTTAACAATGACAAACTACTTCCTGAGCAAAACAATGAAATGTCAGCATATTCACAATATTTCAACATTATGTGCTAATCCATTTGTATCCACAATGATGCTTCCAGAAAAAAAAAATAGTAGGCCAGCATAATGCCAAGACTACTTTGACTTTTCTTTTCCTCTTTTTCCTTTCTTCTTTTTTCTTTTTTTTTCCTTCCCTATTTTTTCCCCTTTTCTTCTTTTATCCTTCTTTTTTTTCTCCTTTCTTCTTTTTTCTTCTTTTTTTTCTTTTTTCTTCTTTTTTTTTCTTTTTTCTTCTTTTTTTTTCATTTTTTTTCTTTTTTTTCTTTTTCTTTCCTATTCAAAATATTCCAAGCCTGCCTCAGTCTCAATAATTCAAAAACGAGACCAATTTTTCTTCTCAAGATGGGCAGTCAAAATAAACAGAGATAGTATCCATCAGTTCTCTTCTTCAGAGAGGAGAAACTCATCAGAGCTCAGGATGAAAAAAAAATAAAGGATTGCCTTTTTTCCTCTGTTCCAGACTGTTACCACCTCCCAGCCATTGCTCTGGAGCCTAAATCCTGGAGACAGGTTTATTTTCCCCAAAGTTTAGGAGGTATCCATCTCTTCCATATTTTCTGATTGGCTAGTTACATTAAAATATGAAAAGGAATCATGGAAATATATTAAAACCTGTCTTTTTTTTCTACTTGGTACCTTACATCACACAAAATGAACAAATCCAACCAACCAATCCATTAGAAAATGTGGCCCATAAACCAAGAAAAATTATTGTCTTTTGAAGAACTCCATTTGGGAAAACCTTTCCAGAGTTTCTTTAATAAAAATGAGTTTGGGAGAAGGTAATCATGAAGAAGGAAGACTCAGCTCAACAATAGGAGCTGGATAATTCCCACAAAAGTTATTACTGATCCTTGCTTCCAGGAAAAAAAAAAAAATCCCTTCTGGATAAATTCAGCTTTCTGGAAAAGGGTTTAAACATAACACTTCAATTTTACTGGTGTTTTGCTTTCCAGAAGAGATAAAAGATAATGACTGGCTGAATGGCATGAAATCTTCACACTTATCCACACCTCTGGAAAATATTCTGGGCTCCACTTCCTTCCCTTCCCACATTTTCACCCTGACATAATCTTTCCCATGTGTTAAAAAAAAAAAAACCTGAAGGTTTCTTTGTGTCCACAGAGCAACCAGGCACTCACATGCCCTGGTGATGCAAAAGCCAAAAATTTGTGTCTGAGGAAGTTCAACTCTGAGCTCCACGTAGAGAGCTACTGTCTTCACATTTTGGTCAGACAAAACAATGGCCCTGAAGCCCCAGGACACCCCACAAAAGTCTCAAAAGTAAAAGCAAAAGTGGCTTGGGGGAAGCAAAGTGAGGGTAAATCACCTCATTAGCTGAAGCTCTAATTGGAGGGTTAACCTATGATGGACCAAAGTTATAAAATTGTGGGAAAACTCACAACCACCTCTGGGATGTTTCTGACATTAAAACTTGTGTATTTTTACGCCGGGTTCAATATATTCTATCCAATATATTCTATCCTCCTCTTTCTCTGCTCTCTGAGGTGCAGGAGGAAGGAAGGCAAAGGGGAAAGTGCCTCGCATCCCTCGGAGCAGGGCAAATCCATCCCAACAGAGGGCCGTGGTCACCACTTTCACTCCTTCAAGAGCAGCTTCATTGCCTATCCCCTGCAAGCCAAGGTTCTTTATCCCTGCGTTCAGGGAAAAAAGCTTGCCCTGGGGCTGCAGGAGCACCGCTGTTCACCCCGGGGGAGCAGGGGGGCTGGAATGGTCTGGTTTTACCCCAATTTAGGGGATGTGAAGCGCAGGGAGAAGCTCACAGCACAGGAGTGACCCAGCGCTGTCTGCTCCTGCTTTCCCCCAGGCTCCCTGCTCGGGTTCCCAAACATCCCAGATTTCTGCAGCCATCCTAGAAACCCCCACTCGTGACAAAACCCCCTTAAAAGGGAGCAGCAGAGGGGCCACAGCGCCAGGGAGGGCTGGCACCACCCAGCCCTGCTCCATCCGCTCCAAGAGCCTTCCCAAAAATCTGAGCCCGACCTCCAGGTGACAATGCACCAGCAGCTTCGCAGGATCCCCATTTCCCTGCCAGGAAAACCGGCTGGATGTTTTTTTTTGGGTGGGAGCTGGAAGGAGCCAGCTCCCTCTCTCATTGTTCAGGGGCTGTCCCCGCTCTGCCCAGCTCGCCGGGCTATTGTTCCGCGGGGGCACAGCTTGGAAAACCACGCTGCAGGCAGCACATGGCTTTGTTTAACCCAGAGCAAGCCCCTGGGTTTGGGCTGAGAGGCAGGCTCAGCTCGGCGGACCTGCCCCGTTTATCGCTTCTCCATTGTATCGCTTCTCCTCGCTTGTATTTTGTTTTTCCCCGGCGTGCTGCAGCCCGGGATGCTTCTCCAGCCTCCGAGGGTTTCCACGCCCTGGCTGGGGCAGCATTGTCCTGCGGAGCCAGCGCTCCCCTCCAAACGCAGGCTGTGGATGCCCTCTGCTGCTCCACCCGTGTCATTTTAGGGGCTCTTTCTGCTGTTTCTGGAGGCATCCCGCTGTCCCTGCGGAGATTAACCTCCTAGGTATCGTCTCCGTTCCTAATAAACACGTGTGTGCTGCCAACAGGGTTTTTTCCCTGCAGCTCAGGAATCTACTGACGTGAGCAGAGCGAGCTGCTCATCACGGTTTAAGTTGTTTTCTGTGTTCTGTTTGCTTTGCTGGCGTTTCAGCAGTTCCTGCAGCACCGTGGAAAAGGAGAGGAGGGAATTACAGTAAAAGTGCCACTTGCTAAGCGCTCTAATTCCACCAGGTTTTGCAGGCACCACCCTGGTTTGGGGCCAGGCAAGAGCCAGGTCAGTGGTCTGACAGGGAGGAGGAAACCACAGCAGCCAGGTCTGGTCCCTGGGGAAGGACAGGAACGGGGAGAGAGTGCTGGAAAAATTAATTTAGTCTTCTCTGTGGAAGAGCACAGAGCACGGGGAGAGCATCCTCTCAGTGGGGTGATCCCACGGCACTGTCACCCTCTGCAATTCCAGCAGCCAGCCAAAACTCAGGGGCAGGCATGCTGTTTCCATTAGAAGCAATTGGTGCAGAAACCAGATACTTGCCTGGTGCTCTCCCATTTTCCTGCAGTGAATGTACAAAGCCCCATTTCCCTTCCCCCATTGTGTTGGAGCAGCAGGAGGTGAGACTTTTCCATCCAGAGCTCCAAAGCTTTTCCCAGCTAGGACCCTTCCCAAGGACTGCTTCCCTTGGGGGTGCTTTGCAAATGTGGCTTTGGCTGCCTGTGGCCTCCCTGTCAGTGGCTTTTCCACCCACACTGCTCTGAGAGCAGGGTTTGGTGGGACAGCCCCAAAATTATCTGTGCAGGCAGCGCTGCCTGGCTCCTAACCAGCCCCACGCCTGGCCTGCACCTTGTTCCCACCAGCTGCACTGGAAAAAACTCCCTCGGGGGCTGTTTTTCTCTTTCCCCAAACAAAGGATGTCTCTCCACCTTCCTCAGTGTGAGATCTCCCCAACAGGAGGCCTGAAGAAGCATTTTCTGTCAGTGCTTGGTCCTTGAAACACAGATTTCCTCTTGCTAGCAGGCACTAAATTAAAAGGCAATAACCAGGTGAAGAAAGCAACACGGGGAGATGATTTCTCCCTCCAGGTATAAAGAAATCTCCCGCCGCAGGGGGGGAAAAAAAATAAATAAAAAATCTTAGAGCAAAGCAGAATAAATAAACCTTCCTTCACTTCTGCACACTACACACAGCTGTGACTTCAGAGCTTTCTGGAGAAGGTCATGGAGTCCATCTGCTAATGGGTTTCCTGCCCGAGGGTATTTACAGGGAGAGCAGGTTTGATGGGCAGGGGCATCAGGGGTGAAAACAACTTGACAGCACAGAAGATGAAAGCAGAGGGTGACCAGAGCAGCTCAGGGCACTGTCCCCCGAGGAACACGTCACAGAAACAGCTCAGAGACCTCTGGCAACAGCTTTTGGGCAAAGAAGGACGCTTAAGAAATGCATCTGACAAGGGCTGTGGTGAAAGCTGCGGCTCGGAGCAGAAAACAGGGGAGGCACAGGGAGGGAGGCACACATGGAGTGGCATAAGGAAGAATCCAGCTCAGGAGATAATTTCCAGGTGAATGAAGAGCAGATGTGCAAGGAAACTGGCATTTGTTGATAAAGACACGATGAAACCCCCTTCTGTTGCTGCTTTTCAAGTTGCAAAATGCTCAGAGCTGGAGGAAGGGGCCAGGTGGATGAAGTGCACACAAAGGGGGGTTTTGTCCTTCAGGGCACCCTGACCACCACACACTGGCTCTTAATGCTCATTTTATCTACCTCCCCACCTGCCAGACACCTGAAAGGACTCTGGTCACCCTCCTTTGCCCAGTGCCCCCCCTCTCCTGCTGCGACACGAGCAGCTCCAAAATTCTGCAACTTTCAGTGAGCATCAAGACTCCCTCCAGCTGGAGCTGACAATTCCTGTCTGTTCCCTAATCCCAGCTCCCTGCTGCAGGCAGAGGCAATGTTTTCTGTTAGAGAAGAGGTTCTGAAGCCCCCATCACTCAGCCATGCCCACACATTATTTATTAAAAGCCCTGCCAAGGATTCACCTTGGGCTGTGCAAGAGCCAGGACACGGCTACATCCAAAAAGGACTCTGAGTCACAAATTTTCACATTTTTATCAGTTCTGGTCCATTTCCACATTGGGGCTCATTATTCCATTCCAGCTCCAGGTTCTGCAGCCCCACCCTCCCAGATTCTCTCCTCCATTCTCCCTGTTTGCACTTTTTGGGGCTGAAGCTGCAGCGTGCCCTTGGTTGTGGGGCTGGAAAAGGATTGTTTGTGTGGCTGAGCTGGGAGCAGAACTTGTGACAATTTATATGGAGTCACACACACCAATGCAGTGCAGAATCTTGGCCATCTGTGGTGCAGTGCTGCCCAGCATAATTCTGATTTTCAGCCCCACCAAGCCAGGTGTGGAGCTTGCCTGCTTGAGCACACTTCCATGCAAATTTCAGCTGGGCAAAACAGCTCCTGGCTTTGCTGCTCCAGCTTTCCCCTGGCAAGCAGTGAAAACCATATTGTCCAAGGATGTCACTGTCACTCTCCACTTGGCACACACTTCCAGTCTTTTTCTGTCATTGTTAGCAAAATGGTTTGGGATTTTGTTGGTTTTTTTTCCTTTGCAATAAACTCCTGCAGCTGGCAGTTTATTTGCCTTTCTCATGTTTCCCCCCATAGTACAGGCATTGTTTCTCCCTTCCTCCCGGGCCACTCTGTTTCTCATTAGTCTGTGTTTGTCTCTTGTTTTACACGTGACAACCAGGCTCCGTTATTATTACACTTCCAGCTTTCATCATCAATTCTTTCCTGCTCTGCTGCTGCAGGGGGAGGGCTGGATCACCCCAGCCTGCACGTTTGGGGTGCATCACCTCCCTGTCTGCAGCAGAGAGCAGGGCCAGGTGCCTGGACGCAGGTGGGGAATATTTCTTCAGGAATTTCAGCCCTGCATGAGGACACAGGTTCCCTTCCCACATAAAGGAGTGGCCAGGAGGGATGCTCAGCTGTGGGAGCAGCTTGGACTGAGTGATTATGTCCCATTTTGTGATGTGCAGAATGAAAGTGATGCCCTAAGGTTTGGCTTTCCTGTTTCCCAGACTCTGCACTGCATTAGTAACTCTGAACTCCATATAAATTGCCACAAGTTTCTCTGTGTTTTTCTTTCTCTTCCAGCCCGCCCCCCAAACCTTGTTCTTATCTCCCTCTCAGCGTCACATTTCCTGTTAAATAATAATCCACATTATTGGCTTCAACAAGCAGTCTTGTTTGCAGCTTAGTTGTGGCAGTGACATCACTCTAATAATTTTAATTGGCAGACCTTAACAGTGGAGGACCAGGTAAAATGCCCAGCAGAAGATTTATCAGCAGGGAATTCCCCCTGGAGAGGGGAGGTCTCTTCCCCCTGTTACTTTTCAGGCTACCTTGGACCCAGAGGAACCAAGAGCCCCTTCCCTGTGCTGATTTCACCCAGGCATCTTCTCCTCATCCCCAAAATCACACTGAAGAGTGGGGCTCCAGGCTCTCTGTCACACGAATGTCTCAGGTTAAACCACATTGATGGATTTCAAGTGTTTTCCATTAGCACAAGCTGCTGCTGGGCAATTCTATTGGGTTTTTTTTCACATTAAAATTATTTTTTTTTCAGGAGAATGGAGGTTGAGTGTGATTTATTAGCATTGCACAGTCATTTATGTGCTTTAAAAACAGAAGCAGCCTGCTGCAATCTCCCACCAGCTGATCCTGACATCCCAGGCACAAATCAGATTCTGCCCCACTAAATCTACCCAAAGCACCTACTCTGCAGGTATTTTCCACAGAGAATCTCATTTGTGAGACTAAACAATTAAATCAACATTTTTAATTCCTTCCCTATCTGTTCCCCTTTACCAAAGAAAGCAACTCCTGTCACACCTGCTTGATTAGGAAACTGAAATCATTCAAGTTTTGGAAAATTTGAATTCCTCACACTTTTGTTTGTTTCTGAGATGTGGCAAAAAAAAAGCTGTGCAAGGAATTAATTAGGGAAAAAAAAAAGAGAATGTATCAAAGCACCACTAAAAGCAACCCTAAAACTTGTCCCCAAGTGCCACATCTGGACACCTCTTCCACCACCTCCCTGGGCAGCTTATTCTGATGCCTGATCACTCTCCAGCAGAAAACAAAATTCCTAATGTCAATTCTGAGCCTCTCCTGGCTAAAGAGGAGGGTCCTCATGGAATTCTGCAGCCCTGGTGCCATGGGATGAGCAAGAGCCTACAGATCCAAAGGGGCACCATGACCCTCAGCTGTGGCCTCTCTGTGTGTCCAGGGCACAGGGAAACCCTTGGACTTCTAAACTTGGTACAAAAAGAGATACCCAGTGTGTTGGAACCCACAAACCTGGGAGTTTTGAGCTTTCTGTGCCTTCTGGCACTGATCCCCCCAGGGCAACACTGCTTTTGACTTGGGGCCTTGGAGAGAAATTCCAAATTTGAGTGATGGAGTCAAAATCACGGTGTGTGGTTAAATAGAATGTGTGATCTCACAGGGTGAAGGGTTTGGAATTTGGGATTTTAGAATATAGTGATAGGTATGGGATAAGATGGAGGATTTTGAGTGGTGTCTCCCTCTCTTCTTCTTCCTCCTTCTTCATGGTTTCAGGCACTAGTTTTTGGTTGGACAGTCAGTGCTGCACTGAGGGTCACAGGAGTTTGGTTATTGGGTCAAAAATATAAATAACATAGGTGTTAGCTCTCTGTTTGACTGTTAACTCTAAAAAACCTGGTAACTGACTAAATTCACCTCCATTTTGCTGCTTTTAGCTCATAGCTGGAAGTGTTGCAGAACTCTCTGTACTTTAGATAAGATTTAATGAACAACCAAGCCCAAACACGAGAAATTAATCTCCTTCATGTTTTTAATCCTGACTCAAAGTGAAGACAGAGGAAAATGAAGACAAGCCACTAATTAAGTAGTGCAGTTACCACGTTTGCAATCCAGTGCTTGGTCCTTGTAACAGAGATTTCCTCTTGTGGGCAGGTACTAAATAAAAAGGCGAAGGTGAACAAAGCAACATGGGGAGATGATTTCTCCCTCCAGCTATGAAGAAATCGTCTGCTGCAGGAAAAGAAAAAGCACAAAAACCTTGCAACAAAGCAGAGTAAATAAACCTCTCCCCACTTTTGCACACTACACACAGCTTTGCCTTCAGTGGTTTCTGGAGAAGGTCATGGAGCCCATCTGCTGATGGGTAATACCACAACAGGCTGAGCAGGGAACCTACCAGAACACCAGCAAGTGCTGGCTGCATTTCAGCTCAGGCTCCCAAACTCTTTGGTGGGCCTGGATCTTGGTGTTAGGAACCAGCTCCTAAGTTTGTTTGGTTTCCATGTTAATGTTAAATTTCAAGCCTTACTCTGTTCTGGTTCTTAATTGCTGTTAATTGTTAATGTTAAATTGTTGGCCTCACTCTGTTTTGGTCCCCAATTTTCTTACCCATATGCCCTTCCTCTCCCATCAGATAATGCTTTACCCAGAGTTTCCCTGAATTTCCTTGAATTTCTCTGAGTTTCCCTGAATTTCCCTGAGTTTCCCTGAATTTCTCCAAAATTCCCTGAGTTTCCCTGAATTTCCCTGAATTTCTCTTTATTTCCCTGAATTTCTCCAAATTTCCCTGAGTTTCCCTGAATTTCCCTGAATTTCTCTGAGTTTTCCTGAGTTTCCCTGAATTTCCTTGAATTTCCCTGAGTTTCCCTGAATTTCTCTGAATTTCCCTGAGTTTCCCTGTATTTCCCTGAATTTCTCTGAATTTTCCTGATTTTCCCAAGTTTACCTGAATTTCCTAGAATCTCCCTGAATGGCACCCGTGGCTGGGAGAAGAGTGATGTCAGTGAACTGCATGCAAATGAAGGGGGATGCAAAGGACTCTGGGACACTATTCAGAGTTTAAAACCCCTAAAACAACGAGCCCAAATAACACCTGGAACTGAGATTAGTGCTCCCAGGTTGAGAAAACAGCGGAGAAAACAAATTTATCCTCCAGAGCTGCTTTGTCCCGTCACCACAACCACAACAGCACCCAGCTAAAATGACACCCCCTGACAACGAGCCAGTCTTGTTTTCCTTGGCATTCCCAGGAGGATGGAAGCCCCAGCTCTGCCTACAGATAAACCTGCACTTCTTCTCCTCCAGCTTGTCCGTCAGGAGCGGCGGTGGCGGCGTGCGTGACACCTGGAACTTCCCACCCAGAGCTGATTTTCAACAAAGGCCTTACAAAGGAGCTGGTCTGCTGGCACAATTTGTTTCATTTGGACCAGCCAGAGGCAGCCAAAAGAGAAGGGGAGGAGGCTGTGCCAGCGTTGTGAGCAGTCCTCGGGCTTGTGGTGGGCCACAAAGCCCAAACCCTGCTGGCCTTCAGAGGCTGGAGCAAAAAATCCTTCTTGTGGCCAGTCCTAGGTGGCCATAGCCATTTCTGCTCAGAGGTAGGCTCTTAATGGAATGCTCAGTGAGGAAACAGCCACGCTTTCCACACTGTCCCACGTGGAGCTGGGTCTTGGAACGCGTTTACGGCTCAAAACCCAAAAACCGTTTCAGCTCAATGATTCCTTTGTGCCTCGTGGAGTCAATAACTGCGAGCTAATAAAGGCCGACTCAATTTTCCTTCAAACGAGAGCGTCAGGTCTGGTTTCAATCACGGCTGCAGTCTAGACCAGGAATATTGTCTAATTAGAACCCGGATGCAGACAGCGCCGGGGTCGCGCTCGCAGGTGAACTTGGAGCCACAATTTCCGCTCCCCTCTCCCTCCCCTCCACTTTTCAACCAGCCAGAGATGAAGGTCTCATTGTAAAACCACAAACCCTTCAGCCATGCCGTGCCAGGGTTAAGCCAGCAGGAGTGGTTTGCAGCTCTCTGATCAGAGTTATTTGTGTTTGCCTGCACAGCCAGAGAGGGAACTGCACCAGGGAGCAAACTGCACTTGCCAGGTTTTGGTTTGTGAGCCGCTGACCAACGCTTGTTTTCCCTGAATTTCTCTGAATTTCCCTGAGTGTCCCTGAATTTCCCTGAGTTTCCCTGAATTTCCCTGAATTTCTCTGAATTTCACTGAATTTTCCCTGAGTTTCTCTGAATTTCCCTGAGTTACCCGGAGTTTCCCTGAGTTTTCCTGAGTTTCTCTGAATTTCCCTGAATTTCCCTGAATTTTCCCTGAGTTTCTCTGAATTTCCCTGAATTTTCCCTGAGTTTCTCTGAATTTCCCTGAGTTACCCGGAGTTTCCCTGAGTTTTCCTGAGTTTCTCTAAATTTCCCTGAATCTCTCTGAATTTCCCTGACTTTCCCTGAGTTTCCCTGAATTTCTCTGAATTTCCCTGAATTTCCCTGAATTTCTCTGAATTTCCCTGAATTTCCCTGAGTTTCCCTGAATTTCCCTGAATTTCCCTGAGTTTCCCTGAATTTCTCTGAATTTCCCTGAATTTCGCTGAATTTTCCTGAATTTCCCTGAGTTTCTCTGAATTTCCCTGAATTTCCCTGAGTTTCCCTGAATTTCTCCGAATTTCCCTGAGTTTCCCTGTATTTCCCTGAATTTCTCTGAATTTTCCTGATTTTCCCAAGTTTACCTGAATTTCCTAGAATCTCCCTGAATTTCCCTGAAGTGAATTTTTTTCGTAACTGTGAGCAAATGAAGGGGACCTTGTGTTTTGTTGGGTTTTTTTTTTCCAAAGCAAATTACTAGTTTTCCAATGGTCAGCAGACATCCTTAATTTAAAAAAAAAAAAAACCAAAAAAAAAAAAAAAAAGAGTGAGCTTTAAATAGAGCTAGCATTAAATTAAAAGCATGAATCAGAAGAACTCAGAAGAGATAATGTGTGCTGCTTGACCTGGTTCACTTGTCAGACCTTATCCTTCATCAAATGTGATTTTCATGCAGGCTTTGCCTAGAATCCTTTCTCCTTTCCTTGGTAGATTTCTTTTTTGGGGAGGGGAAGGTAGGTTATATTTTTTGGGAGGAGGGAATTGGCTTTTGGGGGTATTTTGTTTGGGTTTTTTGCTGTAGGGCTGTTTCCTTCGTTTTGTGCTGTTGGTGGTGGTGGTGTTGAATAAATACAATTCTTAGTCTCAGAAAAATACCAATTTTATCAAAATAATTTTTTTTTTTTTTGCTTCTCTATATGCAGATAGCAACAGCTTCTTTTTCTCTAACAGAACATAAAATAAAGCAAATACTCTTCTCAGTTGGTAGTAGTAGAACCCAGAACTGGGAAATATTTATGTTTTTGTCCATGTAGTGCTGTCACTGGGGAAAAAAAATAAAAATATTAATCTGCTGATGAATCTGCCCAAAGTTTTCCCTCATCAGCTGCAAAAATAACACAGACAAAACCAAGCAAGCAAACCACACCTGTGATTGGAACCAGGTAAAGCGTTCAAGGGTGTTAAAGACTGAAGTGAAAAATTTGACACCGAGTTTGTATGCTGAATTATGTATATTTCTGCCAAATATTCTCCTCTCCCACAGGCTTTGAATCTGCTGCTCATTGATGTGAAGGTGCAAACAGATTTTGCAATTGGTGCAATTGATGGTGAAATATGGTGATTTAAGCGCTGAGTTTATGTTTCTGTGAAATTATATCCGTCCCTTTGAAATTTCTGAAACTTCTTTGTGCATGGACGTACGTGGGAAAAAGAGGAAAAGGGGAAATGGGGGAAAAGGAAAAGGAAATGGGGAAGAGAAAAAGAGGAAGAGGAAAAGGAGAAGGAAGAGGAAAAGGAGAAGGAGAAGGAGAAGGAAAAGGAAAAGGAAAAGGAAAAGGAAAAGGAAAAGAAGGAAAAGGAAAAGGAAAAGGAAAAAGGAAAAAGGGAAAAAGGAAAAGGAAAAGGAAAAGGAAAAGGAAGAAGAGGAAAAAGGAAAAAGGAAAAAGGAAAAGGAAAGGAAAAGGAAAAGGAAAAGGAAAGGAAAAGGGGAAAGGGGAAAAGGGGGAAGGGGGAAAAGGGGGAAAGGGAAAAGAGGAAAAGGAAAGGAAAAGGGGAAAAGTAAAAAAGGAAAAGGGGAAAAGTAAAAAAGGAAAAGGGGAAAGGGAAAAGGGAAAAGGGAAAGGGGAAAAGGAAAAGAGGATAAGGAAAAGGAAAAGGGGAAAAGGAAAAGGAAAAGGAAAAGGAAAAGGAAAAGGAAAAGGAAAAGGAAAAGGAAAAGGAAAAGGAAAAGGAAAAGGAAAAGGAAAAGGAAAAGGAAAAGGAAAAGGAAAAGGAGGAAGAGAGGGCAAAAGGGAAAGGGGGAAAGGGAAAAAGATGAAGAGAAAAAGAGGACAAGGAAAGGGGAAAAAGAAAAAGAGGAAAAGAAAAATAGGAAAAGGAAGAGGAAAATGGGAAAAGAAAAAGGCTCTTCTAGGGAAAAATTAGAGTGACAATCTTTCCAGTGAAAAGAGGATTAGGGTTTCAGCAGCTGCGTGCTGTTCCAACATGGTAACAGTCACCTTCCTCCTCCTCCTCCTGCCGTGGCCACTGGGCTGTGCTTGGGCACCTTCCCTGGGCTCTGACACAAAATTGTTCCACCTGTAGGCACATCCACTTAATCCTTAAATTCACACCATAAAATTCTGCCCTCGGCCTTGTCCCATTCGCTTTCCTCACGTTTTTGGTTTCTACAGTTGAAAGGACAGGGGCTTTGTTTCTGCCAACGCCTCCCTGGTTTAATCAATACTGACACTATCCATTCACTTGGACTTAAAATTATCGCAGACTCTTTTCAATTCCTCACTAACCTCTGATTTCCCTGCATTTCTTCGTGAGGGGAGGGTTCATCCAACCAGATCTCAACCTTTTCCTTGCAAGGGATGGGGGCTCTGCACTGGGCAGCAGCTTGGGCTTAAATCTGCAGAATTTTCTCTGTTCAAGCTCTCCACCTCATCCCCTCATCCCTGAGTGCTTCCAGTGCTTGAAACTTCAATTTTTGCCACAAGGACAGTCACATCCAGTCTAAGCCACTGGAAAAATTTCTCCACCTGCCACAGGACCTGAACTACACCCCCCAAATAATTATTTGGGCAACCTCATCCGTGCACACTGAGTTCTGCAGCTGCCAGCTCCTCGTGTGCTCTGCTTGTCCTGGTTAGATGTAGGTGTTCCTCCCCCTTTTACCCTCAGAAGTCTCTCTAGTCCCCATTTTCCATCCCAAACGCCAGCTGTTATGTGGGTGGTGTGGTTTCCATCACACTCCCACCAAAAGGGAGGAAGAAGTCCCACATGCACCAGGCTGAGGAGAGCACTGAGCAGCTCCACCCCAGAGTGCCAGGACTGCTGTGGGAAATAGAAAAGGTATAAAACTCTCAGCAAGCTGTGTGAAAGCAGATCTCAGGATGGAGAAATGCAAGAATGCTGAAGATGCAAGGACAGAGAACAGCAGGGCTGTGAGCTGTGCACAGATAAGCACCAGGAAAATATGTTAACCAACAAGAGTACAAATATGTAAGGTTAATAATGAAGCTTTATCCATTGTTTTAAGATATTACAAGCATTGCTCAAAGCAAGATATATGTGTGGATTTATTAATTGGCCTGAGCAAACACTTGTCAGCTTTTAACATTCTGCTATTGGTTAGAAAGTTGTTAAAAGAGTTTGTCACAAAGAGAACTTGGTGTGCTGTACCAGCAGCTGAAGCTGTTCCATCTCCCTTGCCTGGTTCTGTAAAATGAGAGTGATAAATATGATGGAATAAAAGCTTTGAGACAGCTGCTCCAGCATCCCCATCCTGCTGTTTGTGTACATAGATATATGTAAATATAAGATTTTTTTTTAAGAAAATACCCCAGGAAACCAACACTGATTTGCACCTTCCACACCAAAGATTTCAATAAATCGTGCAGCCAGAGGGGTCCCTCAGCAGACATGAGCACATCAGACCCTCCTCACCATCAAAGCCAGGAAATGCATCCTCTGGCTTAGCAGGCATCCAGGTAAGCCATTAATGCTCCTTCATTATACAGGGATGAGCCCTAATCTGGAGCAGCCTTTGCAGCTGAGCCTTGCGTGTTCAAAGGGGAGCTGAGGCTGGAAGTGCAGCTGGCTGAGCTGGGACAGCTGGGGAGGAGCCAGGGCCAGCACAGAGGATACAGGGAAGGCTTGCTTAGCGTATCAAAGTGAGGGAAGCCTGACTGATCTCTAAAAATACTCCGGAGGGTGAAGCCTGGGGAGGAAGAACGCCTGTCAGGCTAAACAGCAGCCCTGGCACAGCTGCAAAAGGGTGTGAGCCTCGTGGTGCTGTACAGAATCCTCCCGAGGGGCAGCTCCAAACTCGGCTCCCCGTGACAGGGACAGGCCCAAAAAGGGCTGGGGCTGTGCCAGGGCAGGGGCAGGCTGGGTTTTGGGAGAGGTTTCTTCCCTCAAAAGGGTGGTGGGGCACTGCCCAGGCTGCCGGAGCTCCATGAGTGTTTGGACACCGCTCCCAGGGGTGCACAGGGGGGGATTTAGGGGTGTCTGTGGATGGAATGGGGGATCCCTGTGGCTCCCTTCCCCTCAGGATATTCTATTCTATTCTATTCTATTCTATTCTATTCTATTCT